>JAPYYR010004050.1:0-14722 GCA_030523065.1 Aphidius colemani | reverse complement strand
TCCTCGGTCATTCTATGCTCCTAATAGAAATCGAAAAATTTTTGAAAAAAAAAATTAGAAAATTGGGAAATTATAAAATCGAAGAGGTAAATCTCGAAAAGAGTTAAATTTTTCTTTTCAAGTATCAGGCAAATATAAATATCGAGGAGGTAAATTTCCAAATCAATATTTAATTTAAAAATCTCTCAAGCAAACAGAAATGAAAAGGAAGTATCAAATCTTAAAAAACAACGAATATATATGCATGAAATATTATTTATCTCGGCGAACTCTGAAAGATCACTAGGAATCATTTAATTATGTAATAATACACAATAAGTTACACATATCATGGTTTATTAATTTTTACTTATGTTATTCGTCGTGTTTACATATTAAAAAAGGAGAAATAACACTCCTTATTCACCTTCATGATACAATCGTATATATATGTTTCTTTTAAATTCAAACCACAAGCGGATGTAGGAATAAAAAGTCACATGTAGAATAATAAATCACGTGTCATCGACGCTAGTGACACTACGCCGACAAATTGTCGGCGACAATCCGCAGCTATGTTTTCGTATGTGTAACTAAGACTGTGTCGAATTGAGTGTCTTAAAAAATAACACACTTAATAAACCTGATTATTTGTTTTTTTTGTAAGTCATATAATATACAAAACATTTGTTAAAAAATTAATAATCATTATTATTAATATAAACATCAACTAATCATCTTATCCTAACATTTCAGCCATTGAATTAACTGAACAAAAAAATTACGCGTTGGTCAGGAGCAACGCCATTTTTTTTTTTTTTTTTTCATATTGACACAAGCAAAGTGTAATAATAAATTTAGTCTAGGAGATTCAAATCAACATTACTACTTTCCAACCTGCAAAAACATGTGAGTATTGTTAATTAATATAAATAAATATTTCTGTAAATGTTTTTGGAGCCAACAATATTGACATATTTCAATGTATTTATCTATAGGGCTCGTAGTCGTAAAGACAGCACTGGTAAAAGTGATACTGAACATCCTGATAAAGACACAAAACGTGAACGAGGTCGTGATAAAGACAAAAAAAGACGTGCAGCATCATCTTCGAGCAGTGCCAGCAGGTAAAAAATTATCTAAACTGTTAAAGTTGTATAATTAATATTATGAATTTGTTGGATTGTTAACAACAACAATTAAATATATAAATTTTTTTAGTTCATCTGATAGCACTTCAAATTCATCAAGTTCAAGTAGTGGAAGTAGTTCACGCTCAAGTTCATCATCAAGTAGTTCATCATCAAGTTCTGGTAGTTCATCTGGAAGTTCACGTAATCGTAATCGTAAACGTAGTCGTAGTAAGAGTGTTGATGGTGGTTCAAGACGTCATGATAATAAAGAAAGAGAACGTGAACGTGATAAAGATAAAAAAAATAAAAATACTACAGCAGTTATTGATAAACAAAAATCAAAACAACGTTCAAGATCACAATCACCAAGACGTTCACAATCACCACGTCGTAAACGTCGTGAAAGATCACCAAATCCACGTCCAACTAAAATACATATTGGTCATTTAACTCGTAATGTTACTAAAGAACATATTGTTGAAATATTTTCAACATATGGACAAATTAAAATGGTTGATTTTTCAATTGATAAATTACATCCAAATCATGGTAGAGGTTTTGCATATGTTGAATTTGAAACAGCTGATGAAGCTGAAAATGCTATGAAACATATGGATGGTGGTCAAATTGATGGACAAGAAATAACAGCTGCACCTGTGTTAATACCAAAACCACGACCAATGATGAGAGGACAACCAGGTATGATGGGTGGAGGTGGTGGACGAGGTCAAATGGGTCGTTGGCGTGGTGGTGGAGGTGGTGGTGGTGGTGGAGGAGGAAGAAATAATTCACCACAAAGATATCGTAGACGTTCACCATTTTGGAATAATCGTAGAAGAAGTCCTGGACCACCACCAAGACGTAGACAAAGATCACGATCAAGAAGTCCCATTAATAATCAACGACATCGTCATAGAAGATACACCAGATCTGGATCCAGCAGCTCTCGATAATAACTTTTTTTTTTTTCAATTTTTCAATTTATTTAATAACAAAAAAAATATAAAATTACACTTTAAATCACCTCGATTGATCCAACACACTATATTGAAAAAACCATTATGTATTTTAATATCAATAATTCAATATTTTTTCGATTATGTTGTGTAAGAAAAATGAAATGAAAAAAAAAAAACTATGTGAATGGTGTGTATGTGTGTGTACGTGTTTAAAGTATCTTCATAATCTTTTTGCAATTTGAAAGAATTTTTTAAATATTCAACAATTTGTAATTAATAGACATTGTACGTAATGTTTAATTATAAAAAAAATAAAAAATTAATAAATAATAATATGTAATAAACTAATGTTGGTCTAATGAATTGTTTTTTTTTTCTATGTGATTTTTACATTATAAAAATTATTAAAAGGATTTTGATAAAACATCTGAAATAATTCAAATATTCAAATGGCACTTTCTGCTTCTGGTAAAAATTTAAATCAGCACGTTTTATTTTCTAAAAACAATAATAAATATTGAAGAAGAAAAAAACACACACATTGTAAGTGGTAATTTGATAGAAACTATTTTTATTGAGATTCTTTTACAAAGAATCTATATTCACACAAAATGTTTTTTTTCTTTTTTGCATTATACTTGGCAATATCTACAAAAACAAAAAAAAAATCCATTGCATCACTTGTTTATATTATATATTAATAATTAATATAAATATTTTAATTTTTAAATTATTAATTTTAATATTTCATTCATTTTTTTAATTTGTTTTCTTGCAGTTTTTACTCAATGAAAAAAATATCAACAAATTTTTTTTTTTTTTGTTGTATAATTAACCTTCTTTCATTTATTTTCATTATTGTTAATTTTTAATATTATTAATATACAATTTCACAGTTATTTTTATAGTGTGAAAGAATCATCATGGTCATGAGAATAAAAAATTTTTTAAATAATTTAATTTTTAATTTTTTGTGTCTTTTCTCAATTGTTTTTTTTTTATTTATATAAATTTGAATTAATTATATCGACACATGGCACACATCGACACACCCCTGATACAATAATTATTTTTATTTATATTTTATTTATATTTATGAAAAATATACAGACAAAAAAAAATACAAAAAATAATTTATACAAGGAAAAAATATTTAAAAAAAAAAAAAAACGAATAATTTCAATCGAAAAAGAGTAGAAAAACAATTACTTATTGTAAAAAAAAAATAAAAAAATTGCTATTTTAATTTATAATGTTCAATGAAAAATTATATTTTATTATATTATTTTAAAAAATATTTATATCACAGGAAAGTACCGAGTGGCCTGTATTAAAATTAAATATCTTAATTTGAAAACTCGTAATTTCCTCTGGTTTTTTTATTTTATTTTATTTTTCTATACATTAATCTCATTTTTATAAAATAATAATAATAAAGAAAACAGAGAATTAATAATAATAATAATTACATATATACAAAATATATGTAGAGAAAATTAATAATATATTGTTTAGCTATATTACAAAAATTAAAGAAGAAAAAAAAAAATATATATATTTTTCAATAACAGAGATTCAAATTCTTTCACCTCTCACAATAAATAAATAATTAAATAATTTTCACATTTTTTTTTTTATTCCTGTTTTATTATTTTAAATTTATTAATTTTTTTTCTTTCCCATCATTTTGATTAATATTATTATTTATTTTTTGTATATAATATTACAATAAATTTTGAATTGGGAAAAAAAGAAAAAAAAATAATCTGAAAAAATCAATAATTCAATATGTTTTTTATATTCAATCTTTTGTGATCGACTATTGAGTTAAAATTTTCTTCTAATCTTATTATCTATATATAATGTATATTTAAAAATTTTTTACTTATCAATTTCATTGATGAAATTTATATTTAATTGTTATTCATTTTAAATGTATATTGAAAATTACGTAGCATCACTTTGCTCATCAGCACTTTTTACCTACAGTTATTTATATATAATTTTTTCTTCTTTTAAATATTACACACGATTTTTTAAATTGTACGTATAATTATGATCATTAATTATAAACAGTCAGATCTTTTTTTCAATATTATAATCATTGCATTTAATAAAAGAAAAAAACATAATTTTGCATTTTTTAAATATTTCAAAAATAAAATTAATTAAATAAATTTCACATGATTTTTTATACTCCTTAAATGACGAAAAAAAAATAATAAATTAATTAAAGATGAAGTTCAGATGAATGTATCTTGTCTTTATCACTTATTTCACTATGTCTAATAAATATTATTAGAATTTTATATACAAATTTTCATGTACACCACTACTTAAAAAAAAAACACAAACAAATATTAATAATTTTTCATTTGTAATTGCGTTATTTTTTTTTTATCTTTATGTTGATCATTATTTCTTTAATAATAAAGATGAAGATGAAGACGATGATGATATTGATGATGATGATAATGTTGTAGGTGGTGTTGATAAAAATGAATAATAATTAGCATCACCAGTATTTTTTGTATATCATCGTGATTGCGAATTGTCTTCTTTTTTTAGTAACATATTATCAGGATGCATAAGAGTTGATGGCTGTGGTAATCCAGGTCCAGGGCCAGCTCGATGATGCATATGAAGATTACTAAGTGGTCCAGGACTTGGATCTTTTGATCTTAATTGATTAACAGCTGATGATTGATAGCTGGCATATATTTTAGCTTCTTCTTCAGCACGATATGCTGCCATTAATGGATTATATCGTAATTGATCATATCTATATACATCTCTATAAGGGTCAGATGGCCATGGTTGTGGTTGTCCACCAGGTTGCTGTTGATGTTGTTGCTGTTGCTGTTGATGATGATGTTGTTGTGAGGATGATTGTGGTGGAGGTGGTGGTGGTGGTGCAAAATGTTGCATTGGGTGACTACCAAGTTGTTGATGCATTGCATGTACCCGTGACATAGCATGTGCACCAGCCATACTGTGTTGTTGATGTCGTGATAAATATGCAGCATGTGGATGCGGATGATGATAAGATCTTGGATCAGGTATTGGACTTGGTCCTTGACCACCACCACCAAGACCAATACTGCTACCACCTCCTCCACCACCACCACTATGTGATGAATGAGTTGAATGAGCTGAATGTGTTGAACCTGGCATTGGTGGTCGTGGTATCATAACAACATCATCATCTTTACTACGTGGCTCTTCTTTTATTCTTATTTCATTTGGATCTATTGGTAAACCATTAGCCCGTAATGGTGAACGATCACGTACCATCACAGAATGATGTTGACGATTTTGATGCATCATTCTTTCTCTATCTATTTCACGTCTTTCTAATTCACGTCTTTGTTCTTTTTCACGACGTTCACGCTCAGCTGCTGCTGCTGCTTCTTGTTGTTGTTGTTGTTGTTTACGTTTTTCTTCTTGTTTTTCACGCTCACGACGTTCACGTTCTTCACGTTCACGTTGTTCACGCTCTCGTTGCTCACGTTCACGACGTTGACGTTCTCGTTGTTCACGTTCTCTTTCACGTTCACGTTCTCTCTCACGTTCACGTTGTTCACGCTCACGTTCTCGTTCTCGTTCTCTTTCACGTTCACGTTGCTCACGCTCACGCTCACGTTCACGTTCTTCCATTTCAGCACGACGATCAATTGGTGATGGTTCTGGTTTTATATTCCATGGTATTGATGTTGGTGGAAAACCAGCTGATGCTCTTTGTAATCTTTAAATAAATATAAAATTAATTATAATAATTTATACAGATAATTAAAAGTAAGTAAAGTTTATTATTATTATTATTATTTTACCCTCGCCAAGGATCATGTACAGCTGATGATAATCCACTCAATTGTTGCATGTCTCTACTGGACGGTGGAAATCCTGATAATGTTGGAAAATTTGGATTTGGTCCTGGAAATGACGGTGGATATCTGCCAAAAGGTGACATACTTGCACCTTTTTTATAAATTTAATAAATTTGATTAATTAATTTTGCATTGATTTATATTTATGAAAAAAAATCTAAATTAAAAATTAATTAAATATACCAAGATGTGATGCTGTTGAAAGAAAACCAACAGAATGAGAAGGTTGTTGTGAACTTGGATGATTTTGTTGTATATTTGAGGTAAATGGTGGAGGCATCGATTGTGTAGATAATCCAAGACCACCTAATCCTGGTCCACTTGGATACAAGTGTCCAGATGGTCTTAATAATTCTGTTTTTGTTTGTACAACACCACCAGCTTTAGCTTCAGCTTGTTGTTTTTGTTGATGGTTATATATTTCCCATGCTATTCTCACGTGCATTGCATTCCATTTGCCACTTTTCTATAACATAATTTTTTTTTTTTTTAGTTTAAATTAACAATTTTATTTACTATAATTAAATAAATAAACAAATAAACTTACTTTTGGTGCAAATGAAGTCAAATGATTTGGCGTTACAAATGAAGTTGTTGGTGGTGCCATTCCAGGATGTAGAAGAGCATGATTAAAACTTGAATAACTAGGAAGGTTCATATTTCCACGATAAAATGGTGAATCAACACTACCCAGTTTTGGAATGTCTTTAAACTAAAAAAACAAAAAATAGAATGAAAAAATTAACAAAATAATAATAAAAATTATTTATAATTTAAAAAGACAAAATATTAATGAAAATAACTAACAATTGGCGGTGGAAAAAGTGTTGCTCCAGCTGATGGTGGAAGCATTGGTGTTGTATGCTGATGAACATGAGTATGTTGATGTTGATGATGATGCATTTCAGTTCTTAAATACGGTGGTGGTCCAATATTACCTACTGATACATTTCTATGTGGTTCTTGAGATGATGCTAAAAATCTATTGTCAAGTTCACGCCTCAACATATCCGTTTGACCTGTAACATGGGTCACCCCTTGTAAATTTTGTCATCAGTTTTGCTCAACGTGTCAACAAATTCGAAGTCTCAATTATTTTAATTGTCACTGTTTTAATTGCTTTTGTCAGTTGTTTTTAACTAAATAACAATACAAAAACAAATAAATAACTGCTCACCAAAAAAAAAAAAACAAAAAAAAATCAATCAATCCACAATTCAAGATAAAAGATACTTTAAAATAAATAAATAAATAATTATTCGTTCTTATATTCATAATTTAGGATTATAATAAAAATTTGTTTACTCAGCCGTTTATAAGTCATCAAGTTCAACTGATATATACATAAAAAAAAGTAGCAGTTGTTTTTTTTCCTTATCAACAAGTTATAGTTGATAAAAATAATAATATTTTTTAGTTACCTCAATATTCTTGCTGTTTTATTATTATTATTTTTGTTTTTTTTTTTTGCATTATTATTTTTTAGTATCATAAAAGTAAGTCACTTCATGGCTTAATAATTACACAAACATTTTAACGATAAAAACTTAAAAAAATAGACCAAACTAAAGAACGAAATAATAATTTTATAATTCTCAAAATAATAATAAAATAAATAGCAAATAAAAACTTACTTGATTGGAAAAGCGATTCAGCTGAAAATGGATTTGGATTAGCCGTTGGTGGTGGCAATGAAGGCAATGAAGTATGTGGACTTGCACTCGATACTGGTGGTGGTAATGGTGCAGCAAACATTGGGGCTGAAAAATTATGTACTCCAACAGTTGCTGATGCAACGGAGGTCGGCGTTGGTGGTGGTGGTTGTTGTTGTGGTTGAAGTGGCAATGATGGTTGTTGTTGTGGTTGAAGTGACAATGATGGTTGTTGTTGCTGCTGCTGCTGCTGATGTTGCTGTTGATGTTGTTGTTGTTGTTGTTGCTGTTGTTGTTGATGCTGTTGTTGTGATGACAGTGGAGGTGGCGGAGTCGGCCTTGGCACTGAAGTACCAGTTGCTGGTGACAATTGGGAACTCGTGCTACTATTGAAAAATAAAAAAATAATTTTTGTTTGTTTGTTTTTTTTTTTGTTTATATAGACAATAATAATAATAATAATAACCTTATCCATCCTTGAGCCTTTGAATAAGCAGGTAGACTAGAATTGGCTGGGGATGATGTGTTTGGCACATTAACAGGCGTTAAACTACTTCTACTCAACGTACTTACGTTACTACTGTAAAAGTTATAAACAATCAAATATTAATATCATAAAATTGCCATTAAAATGAATAATAAAATCATACCTGTAACTATCACGTTCACGATTTGGACTGTGTCCTCTTGGTGAATTATTATTATTAATTCTACCAGCAATACTACAACTTACAACATCTTTATGTGGCATTGTATTTGATGTTGTTATTGTATTTGTTATTGTTGATACACATGTTGTTGTTGAAGCACTTAATGGCGTTGTACTATTATGATTTGTAATATTATTACTATTTATTGTTGGAGCTTTTGGAATACTTGTTGTACATGGTGATGCTCGATTTCCTCTCTTAAAATAATATTTTCAAAAATTAAATAAAATACTAAACGTAAATAATAAAAATAATTTTTATATTAATAAATAAATACTAACAACATCAACTCTCGATGATGCCGAGTGTGATGGTGATGGTACAGCTGGTGATAAATATGGACTATGATTGAGTGTTGCATATGGTGTATAAAGTGGTGGATAAGATGGTTGTGTTTGTGGATATGCAGCCATTGGTATTGGTGGTGGATAAGTTGTTGTTGCAGCACCATTTGAAGGAGCTGCTGGTGATACACCAAGACTTGCAACTGCTGGACTAGTTGTATTATTATGACTTATTGATGTAACTAATGGTACAACATTTGGTGGATGTAATGCTGGTATTGTAATATGTGATGATTGATTGGGTATTGATGATGGTGGTGGTATTATTGGAGGTGATAATGGCCGTTGTTGTGAAGCTATTGCACGTGGATTTGCTGCCAATGGACTAGTCATCTATGAAAAGTTAATTTAAATATTAGTATTAGTATAAATATATTGATTATTTTTAAAAAAATTTATAATACTTACGGGTGGTTGGGATATGTGTGGTGGTAATGTTGGACTTGGTGGACTTGGTGCTGTTGGTACTGGTGCGGTAACAGGTTGTGGTGGTATTGGTGCTGGTGCATCAGTTGCTGGATTTGATATTTGTCCACCAGTATCTGGTGGTGATCCTCCTCCACCTCCTTCCCGGCCACCTCCACTTCCAACTCCAACTCCTCCACCACCTCCGCCGCTACCACCGTTTGCCGATGGCAATACGTGTGGTGATGACGATGGCAACTCGTCTAAATCGCATATTTAAATATAATTCAATTACTCAACTAATCTCGGAAAATTTCATTTTAATTATTCAACAAATTTTAATGGGATTCATCTCATCGTCTTGTCTGGCATAAAAAATAATAATAATAATAAAAATTTATGTTTAACTGATATAAATTTTTACTTACATTTATGTGGAAGAGGTGGAGCCGTTGGTTCGAACAAAATTGATTCATCATCTGAGCCCTTGTCGTCTTCACCTTCACTATCACACTGTAATAATCAAATAAGTATTTATTAATTGGCATATATTAAATATATATAATGATGGATTGGATTGTTGAAATTAAATTTAAAATACTTACGATATAGCCTTTGCCTGAACTACAATGGCTGCTAGCCTGTTAATAAATATCAAAAAAAAATCCAATTAAATTAATACAATGTGGTACTTGTTGTAATAAAAAAAAAGAAAGAAAAAAATTCAACTCACATCACTGAGATGGTCCCTGGAACTGTCGGGGTCCTGACTGTCTCTGGGGATGCCAGGGCCATGCAATTGTTCCGACGCCCGTCCGCTGTCGTCACTGGTTCCTGCATCAGGGCCCTATTAATTAAAAATTGATAAGAGTTATTATGATATATTTTTTTTTTGAATAATTTATAAAATAATAAATGTTTAAAATTACCTGGTTAAGCGTAGAGGGTGTCAGTATGGAATTATTTGTAAAATGGTTATGCTTAAAATGATTTTTAATATGATGCTCGTTATGACGATTATTTTGTCCAGTATCAACTTTCGGTTTATCCTCAACAATTGACAACAGTGAATGTAATTTTTTCACGTTATTTTTAGCAGCTAGTTTGACTGCATTCTGTAAAAAAATAAAATAAAAAATATTAATACCAATATATAACAATAAAAATAGAAATCGAAATCGAAATCGAAATACTAGTTTTAAATAGAAAAAAAAAAACAACAACAACAAAACCACTCAGAACCTACTCAACAAGATGAAGAAAAAAATTAATTACCAAAATTAAATATTAAAAACAAGTAATATATAAATGTAAAAATTTAAATAATTAAAAAATTAAAAAAACATGTGTTTTAACAAGATAGATATGTGTTTTGCACAAAGTATAAAAGACGGTGGCGTCTCACAAGATCGACATAGTATCGTGGCCACGGGGATATTCAACCACGAGGTATACTAGTGGGGGAGATATAAAAGACCCCGAGGATATTCGTATCATGATGATGATGATGATGATGATGATGATGATGATGATGATGATGATGATGATGATGATGATGACGATGACGATGATGTTGATGATGATGATGACGAAAAAGAGAAAGAAAATATTGCGTTCGAAACAAAACGAAAAATACGATAAAGTTAGATGAAGTTGGTGGTGATGGTGGTGGTGGTGATGGTGAAGAGTCGGAGGTAAAAAAGCAGCATGTACAAGAGGGTTGACTACTTTCATGAAAGAGTTAAACAAAGATAAAATAAATATATATAGATGATGGAAAAAGAGGAAGGAAGAGCAGGAGGAGAGTGTCCCCGACGTATTGCAAAAAATAAAATAAAAAAAAGGGAAGATATATAAAAAAAGGCTAAAAAGAAATATCTGCAAAGAGGATAGAAATAAGAGAAGACATTGACCGAACTAACATCACGACAAGCCTTCCTCAGAGTATCGGGGACCAGCTGGATTGGAGTTTTTCTCGTTGAGGAAGGTGAATCGCCTTCTACGTTTTATTTATCTTTTTTTTTTTTTTTCCCCACACATAAATTTAACCCTGTTTTTTTTTTTTTTTTCTTTCATTTTTAAAGGCTCAACATTTTTAAGTATAAAACAGATAAGAGATATTCTTGAACACTTATAAATTGATGAAGTATAAATTTTAAATGAAGAAGAATATAAAAAAAAATTCTTTCATAGATAAATAAAAATTTTCTAAACAATGTTGAGGCAGGACAGAAATAATTTAAAGTTTTTTAAATTTAATTTTTATTATTTTCAGAAATAAAGATAAAAAATTAATATGTAAGTATAGAGTACTATTTTAAATTGGATAAGGTTGTTTTTATTAATGAAAAAATAATAAAATTTCCACTTTTTTTAAATATATTTTTTTATAGTTGAAAATGAAGAGTAGAGATTTTCCTTTGTTGTAAAAGGTAGTTTTTTTTATTCTCTTTTTTGGGTTGTTGTTAGGAGGGTTGTACGCTGGAAAATTGGTGGATTGCGATGGAGATGAGGCAAAAGTCCTCAGTGTATATATATCTAACTGAGCTTTTTTTTTTATATTTTTTTATTTTTTTATTACTCCTTTCTCTCCTATAGAAACTGTCCTGCGCTCTCAACAGACAAGCCAACTAGCAACGTTGCCACATTATTTTTCAACAAAAAAGTCATGCACATTAATGCATTAAATAAAAAAAAAATTAATTTTTTATTCGAATGTGTCAAACATTTACACAATAAGACAAAAAAAAAAGAGAAAATTTTATCCATTTCGAAATCTTGGAGTAAAAAAAATTAACTAGTAATTTCAATTTAATTTCTACCTGACGACATAAACCAATAAATCTTTGTACTAATTTCAATTCCATATATTTTTTTTTTTTTAATTCAACAATCATTTAATAATCATTTTATAACTAAATAAAAAAAAAAATTAAATTACAACCAATTGAAATAAATATTTAACAAAATAATATAAAATAAAATTTCAACAATTTAATTACTAATTAAATTTTTTAATGTTAAATATCATGAAAATTAAATAAAGTAAATATGACATGATGTTGATATTTAATCATTAAATTAACACGAGTAAATCTCGTTATTCAAAATACGTGAATTTCCATCTAATCAAACAACTAATCAAATATTGATTTAATTTATCAAGGAATTAGTTATAATAAGCCAGACGTTATTAGCACAATCAACTGTGTTTTTAAACATTACAAAAATATTGATACACATATCAATAAAAAATAAACAATTTAATCATTATAAATAATAGTAATAATAATTTCAACATTTAAATATATCAATTTCTTTAGTTGTTGTATTATTACTACAACTTCTACTGTACAATTATATTTTTCTTTTTTATTGTTTTAATTTTATTTCCCATAAAGTTGTACTGCCAGTTATGGACCAAAAAAATATAGAGAAAAACAGAGATAAATAGAGGAGAATACTGATAGCAAAAAGTGGGATAAGAGGCGTGTCTTGATATAGACAAGAAATAAGAAGATAATCTGTCGGTTGAATATCATTCTTGATTTGTGCACGCGACCAAAGTAATTTTTGCATGTATACACTTGAATTTATTGTTGAATCAAAAATGACAAAAATTCAATAAACTAAATAGACATGTAAAAATACTACTCAATATTGAAAATAAATGTAAAAAAAAAAAAATTGTAAAGAAATATAGTGAATTGAAATATAAATATGAAAAATGATTTGAATAAAAATATATTTTTTCTATTGTTTCATAAATCTCAATTTAAATATCAATAAATTTCAGAGAAAACAGATTTTTTTTTCCCCTTTTCAACAATTTACAGTATGTGAATAATAAAAATCCATTGAAGCTTATGTGAATTACAGTCTATAAAATATCGAATTAATTTTTTATATTATTTTTAAATTAAAACATTAAAATGTTAAAATTGTAAAATTAGTATACTGAAGAGACATAAAACAATAGATAAAAATCTGTTGATCATAAATTTGGTTTTAAAGATAATCTACTTTAAAAAAAAAAAAATTAAGAGTAACTTTTGAAAGTCACATTTCATTTAATTTGTAAGGACAATCAGAGAATTGTCAGTGTCATTAAAGTGTGTCATTTAACGTTTTATTGTGACACACCACATTATTTGAAGTATTTAAATTTTGTATATACATATATTTTGTCATCAACTACTACAACACTATTAAACAATTAATGCCTTAAAGCCATCATGTGTTGGTGTCAGCTGTTTAATTTTTAACACGAATAAATTAAATTACCAAATAAATTTACTTAATAAAAAAAATTAAGTGTCTTTTTTCATTTTGATTAATATTTATTTTAGTACACGTCATACACGACAATCATTTATCAATATTTCAATGATAAAGTGAAGCAAAAAAAAAGCGAAATATTAGTTAAATTTTTTATCAAATGTTTAGTAGCAACAAAGATATTTTTTTATTTATTTATTTTATCAGTTTCTATTGAAAAATAAATTATTGTAATTATAGATCTACTGATAGTAGATTAAAAATGATTAAAAAATACATTTTCTTTTTGTCTAAAATCATTATTTAAAAATAAACAAAAAAAATTTTAATGTTTTTTATCTTTAAATTATAAAATTGAGTCAATATTTTACTGATTAAAAATTCATAATACAGTGATAATAAATATTGCATGATAAAAAAAATTAATGAATACATAATTTTTTTCGTTTAAAATAATTATCCAGTATATTGGAAAATGAAAATTTTCTCTCAGTTATTTCTAGACAAATTATGGATTGAAATCTAGAGATAATACTCTGTAAATTTTTCCATAATTAGAATGTTTAAATTGTTGAAAATTAACGAAAAATTTATCAAGAAATTTTGGAGTAAATTGCGATAAGTTCTTTGTTAAATTTATCTGTCAGATTACTGGTAGTTTTAAAAACAAACTGTAAACTATTATGAATAAACAACAAAATTAAAAAGTAACAAAAGGTAAATTTAAAAGGAAAAAAAAAAATGTAAGTACGTACTAAGTACAGTATGAAAACATTAAAATCAAAACTCAACTGAAAAAGATTTAACAAGTATAGAAAAAGAGTTAAATAAAAAAAAAAAAATGTGGAAAAGAAACTAAGCTATAAAGAATCGTCTGTCTTGTATTTTGTGAGAAAAAAAAGATGCTTTTGTCGGAATAAATCTACACAAACAAATCCAATAAAAACAAATAAAAATAATAGTAAAAATAAATATTATAAAGTAAGATACATAAAAGTATGGAAAATAAAAAAGAAAATAATATTTAAAAAAAAGGAGCCATAAGAAAATAAAATAAATATATAAAAAAAAAATTGCAAAATTCTTAAAGTCAAGAGTGAAAGAAGAACATGATAACCAGTTGTTCTGGAATCACAAAAATATTTAAAAATAATAATCAAATATTCAATAATAAAAAAAAAAAAGCAAAGTAGATAAAAGATTGATAAATCGAAATAGCAATAGTAAAATTATTGAGACATTTGATAAGAAATAAAATAAACAAAGATAAGAAAAATAAAAATAAACTAGCAGCAATTTAACGATAAAAATCACTTTGCTGTCATTCCTCAATGGGATAATACAACAACATATCTTAAGCTCATTACAACTTCAA
>JAPYYR010004041.1:0-11110 GCA_030523065.1 Aphidius colemani | reverse complement strand
AACTTCAACACGATTAATATTTAACTGTATTGAATTTGTACTTTGTTAATGTTATATTAATTATGTGAACTTTGATTTGAACTGAGTTTACGTGTACTTAAGTTTCCTGAAAGTCTAAAACGTGTGCTTGCTATGAGACTAAGGTGAGAACAGAAAGATAGTGTGTGATATATGTGAGTGTGTTATTTCGGTTGTTAAGGCTGTATTCTAAGTTGCGGTCTGATTCTTAAACAAGAAGTTTTAATTATTTCAGGATTGATTATGTGCCATGTATTTATGAATAACATAAATAACTTATGTAAACTGACAAAAGTTTTCCAGCACAATTTATCAAGTGCACGATCTATGACAATATTCAAGCCTATTTTTTTTTGTTGATGAAGAAAATAGTAAATAGGCAATACTATTTAGTGAATTAGGAGCGTACCAAATATCCCGATCAGATGAGAAAAATAATTGTCTGGAAAAAAGTAAATAAAGGTTTTATCGATACATTGTCCGTTATTTTAGAACTTACTAACTGCTCATTTATTCATTTTGTTGTTATTATACTTACTTTTTTTTTTTGGAATAACTGTGATGCTACCCACACTGAGAGAAATCGCCGTTTTTGACAAAATACTTCTGTCCTTATTCAAGAATTTTTCTTGAGTCAAAAAATCTATATCTTCCGTGTAGATAGATATTGTTGGCCGATAGAGTCGATGAACTTGAATTCAAATTATTTTTAAATCATATATGATTTTTTAAAAAACTTTTATTTTTATTTTTATTTTTTGTTTACCAAAAAACGTGGCATTGATAAATCTAACGATTTTTTTTTTTAGAAATGCACACGAGACGAGATTGACAATTTTTCAGGCGAGACGAGACCGAGACGATATCAGCCCGAGACTTCTCGCCGTGTCGTCGATAGTATTAAATTGGTTAGTATTAATATCGAAAAGTCGATTGATAAACTATAGAAAAAATATAAGAAAAGAATAAAAAATAAATTGAAATCCAGCTTAACAAAATAATGGTGCAATTTATTTTGATTTAGGCGTACGAAAGGAATAAAAAACATATTAATTATACATGCGTCTATGAATCGAAGTATAAAAACTAAAAAGTCCATATGTCCCAATAGATCAGGTCCGGAATATTATTATTTATTCAAAAAAACAGTTGGAGTAATTTTTTTTTCGATACAAAAAGTGTTATCGATTAGCGATAGAGTCAATTCATATATCAGTTGATATATCTATTTAGTTATTCGTTAAAAAGTACAGACGTCTCAATAGACCAGGTCAACTTTAACTCGTTCTGGTGACTCATATTGACACCTTTAAAATCGTACAAAAATCAAGAGTTTCAAGAGTTGCATTGACAGTTAATTCATCTGCAACTAAAAAACAGGTTATTAACTCTCATGCACGTAAAGGCATTTCGTCATTGATAATAAATAAAAATTAATATAAAAAAAAAAAAATTGCTTACATGAAGAATTTGAAGAAAAAAAAATATTATTTCCCGATTCTAAAACATGTGCTATTAAAAGTTATAATAATATTTTGACTACTATATATATACATAGATAAGATGAAGCCTTGTCGTTTTGTTTTTCCTTTCCGAGGTAGATTTCGATAGTGTCTGTACGCGACTCAGGCCACCCAAAGCTTTAGAAAAAATGCGCGCGAATGCTCTCCACGAAGGATTCATATATATAAAATTATCCTGTATCTAAAGTTGGTGTGTGAATGTAACTATAGTATATATATGTATAAAAGTAAGGTGGGCAGAAAGAAGGGAAAGAGGAAGAGATGCGACATATGAAGAGAATCCACGATGTTAATTTTAACTTAATTAAGGCTTAATTGAGAGAAAACATTATACGTGGTGGCCATGACATTGCCCCCGTAGTGGTTTTGTATATATAGTGGTGAATAGAAAAGGTCTGTTAATTTTTAATCCTGTTTTATTTGTCGAGAATTTTTTTTTTGTCATGCACATCTGCAACGCAAATACCGATTTGAAATTTTAAAAAAATCACGATTAAACACACACTGAAGCCACCCGGGATAGTCTGATCCAATGAAGATCGTGGTCAATTAGAAGCTGAAACCTTGAGTGTATATCATTCGATCGATTCAGGACTATACTGAAGGATCAGCATTTGGACGATTGCCCGGTGGCCCTTCTTTAAGAATTGCCATTTTTATTTAATCATGTCACTTTGCCAACATTATGCAAAATAATAAATATACATATATATATTTTTATCTACATCTTGATATCATATATATTTTTTATTTATTCTGTAAAAAATTATTTAATTTAAATCATACATTTTGATGATAAAAATGACTTTTAGAAATTTAAAAAATCTTGAATAAATTTATTTAAAATATTTATCCCGGACAGGATTCAACAAGATTGAATGGCTAGTGCTAATGACTATTCCAAGTCTTGGTGAATTGGGATGTGTTTATAGCCAGACACAGAGAGACTTTCCAGTCATTGCACGAGACTTTTCAATCCAGGCATCTTGTTATTTCCCAGCCTCACACGAGGTTGAAAATTTTAAGCTTGTGTAAAATCTGTGCTTTTTGATTTCCGCGGTCTCACACGAGCCTTCAGCCTTGTAACAGAGCCTTGTGTCAAGCTGGTGCCAGGCTTTTACAAAGCCTGCAGTGTATCAAGTCTCGAATAGATTCATTCATATAAAAATTTTGAAGATCTTTTTATCAATACCTCGGTAGTGGACATGAGAAGGCATTGGAGTTCTACTCAAGAGTCAAGAGACTCAGAATAGATCTCCGCACTGAGAAAATTTTCCTTTTATATAATTTATTGCGGTGAAAAACATGAATTGTTCCGAGAATCTAATGACCTGGTGAGACGTAACAGCACTCTTTTTATTTTTACGGTTTGAAAACGAAACTTTTACGGGAGTATTCTCCGAAATTAAAATTTTCATTTTGCATGCAGGCTCATGTAAAAATTCAGGTTCATAATTTTTTATGGAAAATAATTATTGATTTTAATGGGAGAGATTAGTTTTTTTTTCGTTGATAACACTTATATTTTGACAGAAAAGCTCCGGTAAATTTGTTTGTTCTCTTGCCCTTGCTGGGAATCCCTTAGGATTGATATTTTTTGGAACTATACAAATTTATACAAACCCAGGTAGAAACTAATGTCAAACTGACGTCAATTCTAGACATCAGAGACGTCTTTAGACGTCAAATTGACATTAGTTTCTACCTGGGAATGTATGTTTATTCAAACTGAATAATTAAATGACTATAATGCCAAAAATAGTAAAGTAATTATATTAGTTTATCTATATTTTTTACAATTTTTCTTACAAGACTGTGTCAAGCCTAACACAAGCATATGAGCTTTGTGCCATGCCTGGCACAATCGTCATCTCCCGATGAATTTTTCTTGTTATGTTTACTTTTATTTAATCTATTCAATTCAAATAAAATATAAATTATAACCCCTTTGAGGCGTTATTTTAACGACTCAGTCGTTTTCGGAGTCGTTCTCAGCGACAAAACTACGACTCAAAACGACTCCTCAAAAAAAATTTTAGTCGTCAACATAACGCCTCAAAACGACTCATTGATGGAATCGAAATTATTGAATAAAAAAACACAGTATTGATAAAATTTATTATCTAAAAAAACAAATTCAATGTTTATAAAATATCAAAATAACAACCATTTAGGGTATGTACATAACAGAAAAAATTCATCTATAACGTTTAATTACATTAATCACTCAATTAATATGTATATGATATATATGATATATATTTTTATTATTTGATTGGAGTTCTAACTACATATATTATATGAATGACTTCCATTTCAATATCTATTTATATATAAAACTATATACCTTACTTTTGCCTAGCTATTAGATATTGTTTTAGGTGGAGAAAAGTCGGAGAAATATTTCCACCATAGAATAATTATAATTATACATTAATAATTTATTTTTGAAAAAAATTATTCTAACGTGTACAGTTAATTATAGTTTTTTTATAAATATTACCACCTAGTCATTTTTTAGTTTTAAATTTTTTTCAATATTTATATTTTTTTTCTATTAATTTCTACCTGGGGCTCTCTAGTGCCAAGTATTCTCGAAAAATTAAATTATTTTATCTTCTACAATTATATACATGGAAGATCATTGTTTTGAATTGTGAAAATTAGTTTTATTTGGGTGACTTTTCAAACTTTCGACTGGTTTTGGATTTTTAATTTATTATAAAATATTTATTAAAAATCCAAGTCCAGTTGAAAGTTTTAAAGAACTAATTAATTATTATGCAGACTATTTTGCCAACAAATTATGTATAAATTTGACAACGGTGAAAGAAAGTAATACAAATCATATCAGAGTGACTGAGAGAAAAATCATTCAAGGGATATTTCATCTTAAAAATTTAAAAATAACTTGAAAATTAAGTAATGACTAAAATACTAGAATAAAATTATTCCTTGGTAAACCTTTAATTCTTAAACTTAAGAATTACTTGTTCGATTGAGAATACTATTATTTCATTCATGAGAAAAATTTATTTCCGTGTAATTTGTTGGCTTAATGATAAAATACGATAATTATCTTTATAAAATAAATATATGTATTGGCTATATATACTGTTATATTATTATGTTTACATAATTTACATCAATTTGTCGAAGAATATTTCTTTATTGCTATGCTGCTTCCCTCTCTTTGTTTGCTTTTTGTGGAGTCAATTTTAAAGCCTTTAAATTAAAATCAAAAGAACAAACCATTATTTTCTTTACTATGTATAGATCGATGAGTAGAATTTTTTTCAAATAAATAAATTTAAAAAGAAAAAGCATTTAATGATTTTAATGGAAGAATACACGTACACGTAAAAAAAAACTTTTCAATCGTTTGTAGACAAGTTGAAGATCAACAGATAATGTCGCTCAAATAAAATATTCTATGTAAAAAAATTCTTTCATCAAAAAGTAAATACAAGCGATTAAAATTTTTACACGCGCTATAATCACTGATTACCAAGCAATGTCTGATGAATCAACTCAGAGTGACGATAAATTTTCTTGCTTGCTGTTGTTAAATCTGTCGGAAAGCTCCCCTTGAGTTAAACATATTTCAAATCGGTGAGAATTGACCGCATAGTCAGACATAAATATATATCTCGTTATTTTATGAAATCGCGATAAAATAATTTCATATATATTTCATTTCTCAGATAAAATATTGATGTTATATCATAAAATTATACCATTTTTTCAATATTCTAAAAGTAATAAATAGAAAAAAAATTATGTAATTGGATACATTCTCATGGGAATATGGAAAAACAATTTCCACGTTTGGAAAATATTTTTCATTAATAATTTCTATATATTTTTTATTTTAAAGTATAGAAATAAACTGTATAAAAATATTTCATTATGATTTCAGTAACTGTTGGTAGTTGTAGTAGTTTTTTTTATTTCATATACTAAAAAAATAACAAGAAACAATGATTGAATATGTGTTTTAAAATACCAAATGAATATGAGTTTGGAATTTGATTTGTTTAAAATTTTTGCAACATGACAACTATACACGCACTTAAATGGTATTTGATATAATTTTATCAATATAAACTTGATGGTGAATAAAGTATTGGTTTATATTATTATTTTTTAAATAATATTTTTTATTAGGTATATGGGAATTTGACCTTGGTACTCGGGTGTAGATTTATGGAGGTCAAAAAAGTCAATGATGCAGTAGAAAACCGAGATTCACCGGCTGATCGACTTTGTTGTTGTTCCCTTTCTATGGTCAATATGAACAAGATCAAGTTATGAATCTTTTCATATCAAGACTGCATCTTTCAGATGTATAAATATATATTTAATGAGGCAATATCGTCAATATTTATCAGACTGTATTTTCATGAGGCCCTGCCAAATTTTATACCAAAACTTAAATGTTAAATTAAACTTATGAGTTTACAAAATCTTCTTATGGCACAAAGCTATCAATGTTTGAGTAAAATATCACAAACTTTATTGCCTAAAATTAAAATCCATATGGAAAAAGTATCATTTTATTTTTCAATACAATTTACATACAAATAAAATGTTTGGTTTTATATTTTTGTCCACCAAGAGTTGATTTAAAGTCTTGGCGACTCAACCTAGAATTTTCAACATTTCATTTCACATTTATTTGCTACCATAATATATCTGAAAAAGGTCAAAACTATTTTTCTCTACATCAACATGTTGTGCATGTTGTGTATTGTATTCATAACTTAACAATTTTTCCGAAATTTCTTTGTGTTATTTTGAAACAAAACTCAATACAAGACCATTTTTAACATCAGATTTTTGTTGAAATTGTACAAAGTTTTTTCCTGTATAAGATTGAGAAATTGTAACTTGAAAATTATTCAAAATTATATCTCAAAATCATGATTTTTAACCATATATTTAACCCAACTGATATTTGGTTGATATGTTTTGATGTAACATATATCTTATAGGTATATATATAGAATGAGGGAACCCGTGCATCATCAAACCGCAAACATTCTGGCCATGGTAACATAAAACTTTTGGTGAATTTCACAAGAAATCATTACAAGAAATAAATAAAAAATAATATATATTATAAATTGTGATGTCTGTGAACTGTGTATACAATGATCTTGAGCACTTCTGCATTTCAGAGTGAACCACAATCGTCTTCTCAATTTATATTTGACCGCGGAATATTATCATCACAATATATATCAATGCTTTTATATTAACTCTTTTTTTTACTAATTGAGGAAAAAAAAATTATTCGAATATCATATATTTTCTTGTTTTTTTATTAGATTATACTTCAAGCTTTGACCTTGATGATATTTTGTTTTTCAATTGTATAGATCGTCGAAATAAAAGTGTCAAATTTCTCAGGAAATTGAAAATTTATAGATCCAAGTATTTAAAATAAAGATACGTCTTTTTTAGAATTAATGTGTTATTTATTTTCCTAGAAAATTTGTCTGCATGCATTCATAAAAAATGATTGAGTTTTTTTTTCTCAATCACATTAGCTAAGACATTAAACTCACGAGAAAAAAAACAATAAATATGCTTTTGTTTGATTGAGTTATTATTTAATTGTAACGAAAAATTGAATATAAATAAAAAAATCACGTAAATGACAAAAGATCATGGTAATATTTGGGTTTCAAAAGAAATTTTAAAATTGAAAAAGTTATTCTATTAATTAGAAGTCTTAAACTCGATTATCAAGTGTAGGAAAAGGCCAAAAAAATATTTTAAATCAATCTCATCTTTGCAGAATCACTGGATAATTATGTTGTTCAATCAAATAAACTATAACATTATGTCAAATGTAATTATTAAAATGATAAAAAAATGTCCAAGCAAATTAAACGCATAAATTTTTGAATTAAAAAACTATCATCTCTGTAAAAAAATGATTGATTAATCGCTTCTTATAGAAACAAAAAAAAGAAACAGATAATAAATCCAGTTAAATATCTGTAATTTAAATCAAGAAAGTTGAGCTGACTCAAGTATTATCATTTATCACAAAACTGTAAAGAATTAAAAAAAAAAAAATGTTTCTTTAAAAAAAAAACATCCATATCTTGTTTAAAAAAAATAATTAATTTTTGTCATTATATTTTATTTAAATAAAAAAATAATATCATATATACAGAATTAAATATAAATATAGTTCAAATTCAAAAAAACATAATTATTTATTGTTGAAATTCATTTTATTTTTGCCATTCAAGCACGACACAAAAACATAATATCCTTATTATATTAATTTTTAAATACTAACATATTGATTGCGTAAATAAAAATAAAAAAAAATATCTGGTTACATCGAATGACAGTCTTTAATTTAACAGCATTGAGATCATTACAGAAAAGTATAAAAATATAGCAGTTATTAAATTTTAGTGAAATAAAAATATTTTTAAAAGAAAACAAAAACAAAAAAAAAAAAAGGACAAACAGTGAATATGGTTTGAGGGTCTGTATATGGGTTTATGGTCTGGTCAAGCCTTTCTCATGCACCTATGGGTAACAAAGTCTGTCTGTGTCTTTGAATGTGTATATATGCACATGGCTTGAGAATATGAGGTTTTATTTTCAAAATTTATGATTGTCAATAAATTTTAAAAGCGTTTCGTCTGGAGCCCTTAGGGCTGCTAAGAGTTGGGCCAAAATAAAACAAAACTTAGTTGTATTCGCGCGCAAATCTGCTCTAACCAAAAATTGCATCAGTGATGGTGATGGTGCATCGTCAGCTTCTGCCGCTATATTTTTTTTTTTTTATTATATCTTTTTATACTTTTATTTTACATCCTCGTTGTTATAACAATACAATAAATATTATTATACACATCGATGTGACATTCTCGAGCACAAACTACCCTGAAGTGTTCCTCTCTTCCACAAGTTTTCCAGACACATTTTTCCAATTAACGTAATATTTTTGTCAATAAAATTATCCACAGATAATTAATAATTCCATAATAAGAAATTTCCAAATTTAAACGAAACTTTTTGAATTTAAAAATTTAAATTAAATGCTCATCTGATACGAAATATAAATTTTAACTTTTTTTTTTTCATGCAATTTTTGGCTCGACTTTTTATATGTCTTTTTAACTTCATAATTGGATAATTTTCTAACTGACTTATATACAAGTTTTGAACAGAGACTATTTCATTTAATACACCTTGTGAATTAGTCCAACTAATTACGTTTTGTACAATTGGCATGAATTTTTTCATTTTACTACCCTGCGATTTTCATCTTTCTTATTTCAGCACATATGTGTTTGTGTATTTTTAAGGGGAACCAATATTCCCCTTTCTTTCCCTCTATTTTCAATAACCCATCTCTTGTACCCCAGATTTTATTTCTTTTAGCTTTGGGGCTTTAAACGTACATATATCTTTTATAATACCTTTTCTCTAGTTTCGCTGGTTCAATTTTTTTTTATCTTATATTATTTTTGTATTTCAAATGTTTTTTTTTTCAAAGCAATCCTGTATCCAAAAGTATAATTTTTTAATAACCATCAACAATTGTTGTATTTGTTTTTTTTTTTTTTTTTTTTAATTTTTTTTTTTTTTTTTTTTTTTTTTTTTTGTTGAAACATACCTTCTTAATAAGTTTGAAACAAAAAAGAAAAATGCTTTTTTCACTTTATGCAACTATATTATATATATCCGCACATGTATATGCCATACGCACAGAAGTTAACGATGAATATTATATTTTCTGTATGGATGTTTCTTGGAACGTTTTATGTTTATTGTTAGAATGAGTCAGAATGCACGGGTAAATGGATTTTTTAAGTGTGTGTCCTTGTTTGTGCGCAAAAATAAGGGAACCTTTTTGCATTCACCCACGAGAGACAGAGGGTATTTCCATTTGCCTTGGTTCCGAATGAGTAAGTTTTTTTCTTTTTTTTTTTTTTTGAATTATCACAAGTTCTGTCGATGTTATTATGGGTTTTGCGGTTCCACGGATCAACAACACACACTCATTCTTGTACTTTTGGTTCTCTCCAAAATGCCAAAACTTTTGTGTTTCGTTTCTCATATATATTAGTCGGATATTAATTTTTTTTTTAAATACCAAGACCTCGCGAAGTATATATTGCAAAAAAATATTCAAAATAAAAATATAAAATAACTTTAAAGTCTGGTACAAATACGTGATTTTTAACAATAATTTTTTGGCTATGAAATATTTTTTTTTTTCGTTATACATGTTACACTTTATGTTTGAGACTATGTGTTTCTATACAAGACAAACTATTCGTTGTTTGAAATCACCTCCCTCGTCATTTCATTTTAGCAGTTATTTCTTCTCCATACACGAAAATCGATATTTCATGGCTAATCACCAGGATTTCTGGAAGGCGTGGAAACGCCATTTATTATTTATCGCATTGCCTCGGGTTAGAAAAAAAATATTTAAAAATCATGTACACTAAAATGAACATATATATGAATTTTTTGATTTATTTTTCATTATTAAAAAGTCTTAATAGTACAATTAATTTAGATAAAAATTGTGCAAAAATAAACACTGTTAGAATAAAATAATGTTGAAAATGGTCTGAATCTAATTTTTATGTATAATGCTAATTTAACACATGTGTATAGGTTTATGTTAAAAAAATACGACACAATTTATGTGTTAAACACTATGAAATGTTAAAATTTATATTCAAGAAATAATTTTTTATAGTAGCTAAAAATTTTAATTTAAAAAAAATGTTAATTTAACATTTTTGATTGTTAAAAAATTTATTTCAATACTGGAATTTTGTAAAATAAAAAATTCTCTAATTAAAATTTTAGAAATCACTTGTTAATTTCGATCGAAAAAATTTGAAAATCAAAAATATATTTTCAATAATAAAATATCTAATTTTCAACATTTTTTTTCATGAAATAATTATGTGAATCAAAAGACTTAAACAAGAGAGATTAACTGGAAAACTTTTTATTGACCAGAAAAGGGAAATCTTGTGTAATCATAGGGATTTTTGTATGATTTCAAGTAATCTGTAATTTTGGAAGGATTTTCCTCGAGTGAAAATTGATGTAAAACACATTTTTTTTGTATCTTTTACACTGATTTCTCAAGTGCAATGGATACCAAAAGCCATAGACTATATGCATACTACATCTGCATAAAGAAAATAAACGAGACCGTTCATATTGTGTTTATAAAGAGACAAAATAATTACTCGTATAAAAAAAGCTCAATCGAATGCCTGATGCAGGATGACGAGGCGCGTGCGGTCGAATCGTCTTGTCTTTTTCATGACCCCCTTCTCTCATCCTTCTCATAAAATTATTTTTTATTTAACTTTTTTTTTGCACAATCTTATTTCTTATTACTCCACATGAAAGAAGATAATGTAAAAAAAAAAAAACACAAAATATCAGGCAATAGAGAAAAGCCACACTGAAAAAAAATTTTTCTATTTCTAAGACAAAAAGTTCTTCATGATAGAATTTTTCTTCTTGAAAATAAATGTATTTGGATTGAGACAAAATTG
>JAPYYR010004026.1:0-15503 GCA_030523065.1 Aphidius colemani | reverse complement strand
CAACAATAATAATAAAATTTATCGTAATAAAAAAACAACAACATTAATAAAGAATTAAATAAAAAAAAAAAAAAGACCTTCGATAGTTTTTTTTTATTATAATTTTTTAATGTCTTTTTTTCAGTTCACATCCGTGATTCTAGAGTTTTCATAACTAATAACACTTTTTATTTGAATAAACACTAATTGTTTTGTCTAATTTATGCTTCTTTTCACTGTTTTTAATTTTAATTATTATAATGATGAGCACATTGTTGATGAATACAATAATGGAGTAAATAAATGAGCAAGTGCATGAGAGAAGGAGAGAAGGAGAGAAGGAGAGGGAAAAAAATAAGAGTAAATTACGAGTTGAAAAAATGATAAAAAGAAATAGAGACAGAGGAGAGTGACTGAATGACAGAGAAAAAAGAGATAGTGTTTGTATTAAAAACAGGAGAGAAATAAAAATTGGTGCGTTAGAGAGTAAATGTAGGTCTGTAGGCCACTTCACTTACACTTAACATGAGGGAAAAACGGGCGGGTAAGATAGGCACTCCCTTAGTCAAGCGAGCGTCCACCATTCGTGCCGACAATTTTTTACAGATGCATCACGACACGTATGCATTTTTATTTACGTTGTTTTTATATATATCTAAAAAGAAAAAAAAAAAAAAAATACATATATACCTATGTATAGTTTTTTTTTTTTTTTTTTATTATTATCACAGTAAACACACTTGGCAAGATGACGATGACGGTGGTAATTGATTATGACGATGATGATGATGATGATTGCCGTTGTTGTTGCTGTTGCTGTTGTTGTTGTTGTTGTTGTTATTTAATGTACATATATATGATATTTAAATGTAAATAATGTGTTTTTTAGTTATCTTTGGAGTTGACGGAGTTTAACTTTGGTTGTTGGCGAGACACCAGACTGACAGAATACTCAAAGCACACAAACGGGATCCACATCCCAGGGACGTCTATACACGCGCGCGATACCCATCCCTATTAATTTATATATTTTTATTTCAACTTGCGTATTAAATATATAGAATTATTTAAAAAATATCAACACTACTGAGTACCAACACACAACACGCATTTATTAGTATATATATTTTCTTTTATTAATACACACGGCGCAGACGCAATAAATTCGATTACACTTTTTCTTTATTTAATTTAAATAAAAGAATAATTTTAGCAGCCAATCTGGGATTTTTGGCTGATGAGGAATTATAATTTAATAATTTTTAAGCGACTTTTATCCGGGATAAATTAAAAGTTTAAAAGACAATTTGACATTTAGCGGTTTATTCAGTGGTATGAGGAAATATAAATGCTACTTATTTTATTTATGTGAAATTCATGAATTTAATTGGATGCACGCTTAATCATTAGGCAATATATGCATGAAACATAAAAATACTATTTGTTTGCATGAAATTAAAGTTCTTTTTTTTTTGGAGTAAAAATACCGGGCGAATATTATTATTTATACGCTTTTAAGAGATAACACTATGCGTGTGTGTTAGTTTTAATTTTCGCGCGATGATACACGATTGGTGATACGTCAGTGATCAAATGAAAGGGAAAACATTAACTGTGCCATTAGCGTAATAATCAACTTCTCTTTCATGAAAATAAAACTCACGTTTTTAATATTCAAAAAAATAGAAAAAATAATAATAATAATAATAATAATGATAGGCATGAGTGTTATTGTTGTTTTTAATTAGCCAAACAATATAAATTAAATGTTGATTTAAAAATAAAATAACAAAAAATAAATTTAATTTTTAATTAAATAATTAATTAATGTAAATAAATAAAAAACATACCCGATTATAAAATGGCAATGATAAAAAAAAAAAAAAAAAAAAAAAAAATTATCAGCTGAATTATATTTTTTTTACCGGTTTTAATGACATGTTGATTTTGTTATTAATATTTTCACTGTTTATTATTTAATTAGCCATTTCATGAATTAAATAATGACGAGTGTCTTTTTTTTTGATGATACCTCGTGTTTTTTTGTAAATAAAATTAGGTCAGGTGTAATGAGTTCCTATTACCAAGAATGTTTATTTATTATTATTATTGTTATTTAACGTTGCATAATTATTCACGCGTGACTCCACGAATTAAAGCATGCAACCCAATGCAACCAGCCACCGTGCCACAAACATAATTAGATGATTACACTACAAACCATGCACTTGACTGTCTATTTTTTTATTTGTTTTATTTATTTATTTATCTATCACACACAACACAAATAAAAAATCAAACATGTTGAAAAAAAAATAAATAAAAACAGAGCGCACACACAAGAGAGCAACAGGACTGAGGGAGAGAGAGAGAGAGAAAAATATATTATTGAAAACGATCAAAGCGCCATCACCGCCATTGATTAATCAAAATGTGAAACAATTTGAAAAAAAAAAAAAAAAAAAATGTAAATTTAATTGTTGATGACGTTGAAAATAATTGTTGCTATTGTTTTAAACCAAAATATTAATTTTTATTGTAAAATATATAATATATTTATATTACAAAATTTAATTTTATCAACAAAGTTATAAATATATATGTAGAATATCAAAATAAATTTAAACCGATTAATCAACAATGATTATTTTGATTGGGCTGATTGAAGCAAGTAACGAGAAATAATGAGTCTCTGAATTTGTGATGTTCCCTCATAAATTTGATAAATTTTAGCATCTCTCATGAGTTTTTCAACTGGATAATCAGAATTAAATCCAGCACCACCATATATTTGTACAGCATCACTGGCACACTTGTTAGCCATATCAGCAGCATAACATTTGGCAATACTAGCTAATGCCAATGCATTTGGTTCATTATTATCAGCTGCCCATGCTGCTTTCATCCATGCTAGTCTTGCTGTTTCAATACCAATTGACATATCAGCAATCATAAATGCAACAGCTTGATGTTCAGCAATAAGTTTACCAAATGCTTTACGTTCTAATGAATATTTAATAGCTTCATCCATAGCTCTATGTGCAAGACCAACAGCACCACAAGCAACTGGTGGACGTGTTTTATTAAATGTTTCCATTGCTATTTTAAAACCAGCACCTTCACCAATTAAAATATTTTCATTTGGTACTTTAACATCTTCAAATGTAACCATTCTTGTGTCTGATGCACGTTGTCCCATATTTATTTCTTTACGTCCTGGTGTTATACCTGGTGTATCACGATCAACAATAAATGCTGAAAATGCTTTAGTTGATGGAGCTTTTGGATCTGGATTTGTTCGAGCAAGTACAAAATACCAATTTGCAACACCACCATTTGTTATCCACATTTTTGTTCCATTTATTATCCATTCATTTCCTTTTTTTTCAGCCTTTGTTTTTAATCCAGCAACATCAGAACCAGCACCAGGTTCTGTTACACAATATGCCTGAAAAAAAAAATTATTCAATAAAATAATTATTACAAAGAAAAAAAATAAAAACATTTTAATATCATCATTTAAATCATCTTACAGCAACAATTGGCTCCTCAATTAATCTTCCAAGATATTTTTTTTGTTGTTCCTTTGTTCCAGCAAGAATAACAGGTGTTTGCTAAAATAATTTTATCATTTAAATCATCATCAAGTATAAATAGGTCTTTTAATAATAAAATAAAATGTCTTACAGCAAGTCCAGATGATTCCATGGCAGTCATCATTCCAGTACAACCATATGCCAATGCTTCTGATATTAAACATCCATCAAATATACCAAGTTCAAGACCACCACAATGTTGTGGTACATGTCCATTTAATAAACCAAGTTCCCATGCTTTCTTAACAACTGGCCATGGATATTCTCCACTTTTATCATAATCAGCAGCAACTGGTATTATCTCATCTCGTGTAAATTTTTGTGCTGTCTCAAGCATCTCTTGTTGTGTCTCAGATAATTCTGTAAATTATTCAATTTTATTTATAAATAAATTCACAATTTATAGATATATGTATATATGTATGCTGCAATTAGTCGTTGTGGACTTTGACCATAATCATAATATATTTTTATATTTCTATTTTTTTTTTTTTACTTACTGAAGTTGTAGCCATTTGATGATGTTGATGACAATGCACTACTAACAGAAAATGATCTGATATTTATTCTTCTTGCAGCAGTAGAAAATACCTTTATTTAAAAAAATAAAAAATTCAATTATTATTATTAATATTTTAATAATTGTCAGTATTTATTTTACCTTTGCCAACATGTTGAAAATATTTTTCACTCCAAAATGAATGCTCAATAATATATTTGATAATTCTTTGGATTTAATTTCTTTGTTGTTGACTTGTTGAAGTGATTAACACAAATAGCAACTTTGTCGTTATCTTGAATGACTTTGTCACACTTTGTTACACTTTGTTATGTTACTTGATGACTACGATCAAAGTACAGTTACTTCAATAAGTCGATTATCGAACAATCGATTTATCACTAAACATAAAACACAAAACACAAAAATAAACAACAACAACATATCATTAATTGTTTACAAAAATTAATTAATTAAATAAAATAAATAAATGTTTATTTATTTTCTAGAAATAATTTTACAAACATTTTCTTGTATTTTTTTTGTCAACAAATAAATTTACTATTGATGAATCGATTTATTAAACGTCACAACGAGAAAGAGAGAAAAAGAGACAAAATAATAATTTAATAATGGAGTCACCGGTGTGTCTTTCATCATCATTTTCATCTTTAAAGTATAATAATAATGTTTATTTATTTATTTGAAAAACAAAAACATAATGAAGAATTTGTTTTACGCTAGTCATCATGTTTATCAATAAGCAACTTTGATAAGACTTCAAAAATAAATACATTGATATACCTATATATAGTGATATTGTGTGTTGGTGTTTATTGACATTAATTAAACTTTTGATAATTTTTTAAATATAATAAACATGGATATTGATATTCATCCATTAACAGACAATCCAACAGCTGCATGGAAAGAATTATCAAAGCAACAAAAGGTCATTAAAATTAATGCCAAGCCACCAACAACTGATGCACCAAATGACAAAGTATGAAATTTATAATATTTATCATAATTGTTATTATTTATTTTTAAATAATAATTTTTTAAATGGTTTTTTCTAGTTGAGAATTGTTTGTATGAGTGATACACATTCATTGACGCCTTATATTAAATTTGATGTACCATTTGGTGATATATTTATTCATGCTGGTGATTTTACAAAATGTGGAAGTCTTCAAGAAGTTGTTGAATTCAACAATTGGATAGGTATACCTATAGATATTAATTAACAATAATTCAACAATATATTTAAATTATTCAATTGTTTTAATGTCATTTAGGCAATTTACCACATAAACATAAGATAGTTATTGCTGGTAATCATGAATTGAGTTTTGATCCAACATTTACTCATCCATTTAATGCCAATAATTCTGGTGACAGACATAAACACATGGGAACAAGTATACTTGATAATTTACCAACTTTAGGAATGTCAAAAGACACACTGGCTGAAGCAATTAAAACAACAAACATCAAAGATTATTTAACAAATTGTACTTATCTGGAAGACTCAGAAATAGTATTATATGGAATTAAAATATATGGAACACCTTGGTATGTAAAATAATTACTTTAATCAATACATGTTGATTAAGCTAAATATTAATTAATATTTTAGGCAACCAGAATTTTGTAAATGGGCTTTTAATGTACCACGTGGTGGTCCATGCTTATCAAAATGGGATTTAATACCACAAGATACAGATGTACTTGTAACACATACACCACCAATTGGACATGGTGATATGTGTTGCAGTGGTGTACGAGCTGGATGTGTTGAGTTACTTTCAGTTGTACAAAAACGTATTAAACCAAAGTATCATGTCTTTGGTCATATACATGAAGGATATGGAATATCATCTGATGGAAAAATTATATTTATAAATGCATCAACTTGTGATTTGAATTATTTACCAAGTAATCCACCAATTGTATTTGATATTACATTACCAGTTGGTACAGCAAAAAATTAGATAATTAATTTATAAAACTGAGAGAATTTTATGACTGGATTGTTTACTTTTTGTGTGACAGGGTAATTCAAAAATGCTATTATTTATTAGTGATATTTTGTGCACAATTATATTATCAATTGCAAAATTTATGTGATCTATTGTTGGATAACTTTAATTTATTATTTTTTCATATTAATATTTAATCAGTGATTTATGTAATAATTAGAAGAAGAAGAAATAAATAAAGGTAAAAATTTCATTCAAAATTTATGTCATATTTTTTACGTTGCTTTTTATTTATCAAGCATTAAAACTAACAAATTATAATCATAATTGAGACCGGCTCGTTCTGTAGATCCTCACAATAAATAGAGCGATCTTTTAATTTTTTTTTTTTTTTCTTTTCATATGATCAGTATTATTTATTTTTCAATTGAATGTACGATTTTAATATTTTACAAAATTCTTCTATTTTTTGAAAATAGAATAACACAAAAAACGATATGTTTAACTACAAGTTTTTTTTTTAATTATTCGCTACTTGTCACATCACGAGTCTTACTCAATCACGATTTTATTTATCTTTAATTACAGCTCAATTTAAATGAAAAAGAAAAAAAAAAAATAATTATTTCAAGTAGCTTTACGTAGGTGAATTATTGTGGTACTATACAATTTATTTATCAGATTTTTTTTTTCATCAATAATGTCCTGAGTTAGAAAAACAATAATCAGATCTTTGTACCAATTGAAATTGTTGTTTTTTGTTTTTTTTTATTACAGTTTGTAATGTCTTAGTCTAGAAAGGAACACAATTGATTTTAAAGAGCAAAAAAAAAAATAAAAAAAAAATAATTACTATTTTGCTTTTTTAAGTATTTTCTATTGTCGTTTGTTACTATGCAAATTGCATTGTTGCTTAATATTTATTGGGGAAAAATGATAAATTTCTAAAGTCATTATAAATTTAGTTATAACGTAAAATTGATAAAGTAAATTGTTTTGATTTTAGTATGGTACATTTGAGAACAGGTACGATACAGATTCACCATTGTGAGTTCTTCTTACTGCTTCAGCAAACATCATTGAGACATCAATGCACTAATTAGAAGAATAATAATAAAGCAATTAATAACGTGATCCAATCAATCAAACAATTTAATGATAAAAATAATATACTAACTTGAATTTTTTGACAGTCTTTCATGTGACCATCCTGTGGGATGGTATTTGTAACAACAACAGCTTCAAAACAGGCATTATTTATTCTGCTAATAGCTGGTCCACTAAATATACCATGTGTTAATATTGCATATACTTTTGTTGCTCCAGCTTCAAGTAATTTTTCAGCAGCATGACAAATAGTTCCACATGTATCAGCCATGTCATCAACAAGTATAGCAACTCTGTCTTTAACATCACCAACAAGTACCATACTTGCAACTTCATTAGCCTTTTTTCTCTCTTTATGAATAAGAGCAAATTCAACATTTAAACGATCAGCAATTGATGTTACTCTGTTGTGGAAATTAACATGGATAAATTTATATTTACCGTTTGGCACCACCAGCATCAGGTGATACAATGATACTATTTCTCCATTCAGCAATGTTTTCTTTGATCCATTTAAGAACAGCTGGCTCGGCAAATAAATTATCAACAGGAATATCAAAAAATCCTTGTATTTGACTCGCATGTAAATCCATTGTTATGATATGATCAGCACCAGCAACAGACAGCATATTTGCAACCAATTTTGCTGATATTGGTGCACGACTCTGTAAAATATCAAACAAATGTATTTTAAAAAATGTTAATTATTTATTAACAAGTCTTCTCTAGTCCATTTGCAACTGGTATTCTTTCCTGTAATATCAAAAGTAATTCCGGTTAATTTATCAAATTTTTAGTTAATAATTTTGTCTCTTTCTTTTATTTTTAATATAAATAAAAAGAAAATATCTCATTGAAGGACAAAATATAAATACAATAATAATTAAATTTATATCAATTTTTTTTCGACTTTTTTTTTTTTTTTCAAAGATAGAAAATAGGAAAAGACGTGTTGCAAATGCACCCCAGTTAGACTCGATGGGTACTGTAAGTGAAGCACAATATGACTAAGTTATTAACGAGAAAAAAGATAGAAAAAAATAATAAAAAAAAAAAAAAACAAGGCCACAAATTATCTGGAAGAATAATAAAATTTAATTGATAAAATCTTCAAGTCATTTTGTGATTTTGTTATTGTTGTAAATCACACAACAAATTGCAATGTTAAATTGTTTTTTGTTTTATTTAACAAAAAAAAAAAGCTAACTTAGTGTTAATTATTTTTAATAAAAACAAATACAATTTGATTCTAGCGATAGCAGAATAAAATAAAAAAAAAAGCTAATCAAATTAATTTTTCCATGAATTTTATTATCATGTATTTTTATGATGCATTAGTTTAATTTAAATAATGATTCAGCAATAAAATATTAGTACCCAACAATAATAATCCCAGGATGTAAATAAATTTATGAAAAAAAAAAGTAAATGGTGTTGCAACATCATTCGTTATCGTATTAATATTTTGCCCTCATTCAGATTGTCAATAAAATAATTGTGTAAACTGTAATTATAAATAAAAAAAATATTATAAACATCATTCATTCATTGGTTGGTTGGTTGGTTGGATGGATCTGATGGGTAAAAGTAACAGAAAAAAAAAAAAATAAAATTAATAAAATTTAAATAATTTTTTTTTATATATAAAATTAACTGTTAGTCCTACTAATTGGATATCACTCTTATTTTTTTTTTTTTTTTTTTTTTACAACTTATTTGTTTTTTTTTAATTTTTTGATTTTTTAATTGCTCAATTTATTTGTTGGCATTAAACGAAAAATTTCCCAATTGTTTTTATACTCACTGTTGACAGGTCGGGCACAAAGTCCTGAAAATACGCAACTATTCAGAATGATATATTTTTTAAATAATAGTTGAACAGAAAAAATATAATAAATGACTGAATTTTCCACTTGTGAGGTTTATAATCGTGCTAGTAAATAATACATTTAATCATCAAAATGATAACCCAATGGGTCATGATAATAACACCAACAACATCAACGACTTTGCTCAAAGATCATTGAGGGGGGTCTCGTTATAATAAACAAATTAATCTTAAAGTGATAATTTAAAATCTCAATTTCATATTGCTCATGCAATAATAATCCAAGCTGATTGATGAATTTACAAAGATACACTTGTGAAATGAAGTGACGATTATTTTCCTCAATTGCTCTCGAGTAATTTACAAGCCAAGAAAAAGCAGTCAAATAATTTTAATGAATTACATATCAAATCCCATTTCAATAAATTTCCCTTTAACAAAAGCCCATTTTAAATGATGGAAAAAAAAAAACAAAAACAAATGAAATAATACCCTGAATTTCCACTCGTTCGACTTGATCACTACAGTTTTTGATACAGGCTTGTCACTACCATCACCACCCTAAATTGTATGTTGACAAAAAGTAAAAAAAAAAATAAAAAAAACAAGAAGAACAAGATCAACTATGTATCTGAAATGAAATTATAAATGTACGAATTGTTTTTTCTTTTTTTTTTTAGCCTCAATAATATTTTTTATGGCTTCATTTGAATGGAAAATGAAAAATAAATTATAATGAAAATAAAAAACATATAAATTAATTGTTATAAAATTAAATACATTGTCACAAAATGATACCTGTATATTTGTAAAATTAAAAATAATATTGATGCAAATTAATTGATGTTTTAAAGTGTTTTTTAATGCACCTTATAATTCCCTACCTTGTCCTTCTTGTCTTGTCTTGCATATGGAAAACACGGTATAACAGCAGTAACACGTGATGCTGATGCTATTTTACAAGCATTAATCATAATAAGAAGTTCCATGAGATTGTCATTGACCTCACCACTTCCACTCTGGACAATATAAACATCTTCTCCTCGTACTGATTCTCCAATTTCGACACTGTAAATTCATTTCATCAAAATAATTATTAACAAGCTGCATTTTTTATTTTTTATTTTTTTTTTGTATTTAAATTTAATCTAATAATAAAAGCTAATGTCATGATTATCAAGGTCAAAAATTTAATTTATAAACAAAAAATTACATTAAATTAATTGAAAAACCTCGTGGTTTGTTATGGTTAGGAAGTTGTAACTAAATTGCATCATAAAAATGCCAAAAAATAAACAGTAATAAACATCCAAGCTGTTCATCATTAAATACAATATTTATCCAAAGTAATAACAACAATAACAACAAAGAAAATATATTGGCACAAATTATAATGCGTCAATTAATTAAAAAAAAAATAAAAAAAACGTGGGCTAAGATAGCCAAGGGTCGCCCAGACATCAAGAGGGTAGCCAACAATGTCGGCATTTTTAGTATCAAATAATTATAACAATTAAAAATTGTTGATGATAATTGATAGATGAAATAATGATGATATTTGGATTATTAAAAATTAAATTTACACGATGCCTTGATAATAATGAGAATAATGTTGTTGAGGATGATCATCATCATCATCATCATCATCATTGTCATGCTGATGATAAAAATAAAAATTAAATTAGAATAAATTATTTACCATGTTTCAAGATTGCTGAATTTTTTAGTGACAACTTTGCCAGTTTCTATGCCAAGTCTATCAACAATTCTTTGGGCAAGATCTGGATGTGATGATCCACTGAAGACCTTGATATTCGGCATTCTACTTTGTAGTATTCCACACTGTGATTTATCAGAATTTTCTTGTTGTAACAAACTCTTGGCATGGACTGACTGTGATACAGCAGGCATCACTAGTATTAAAAATAATACACATATATGAAGAAAAATAAATTATACACTTATACCAACAAAATTTAACCAATGAAATTACGTTTTATATTTATCGGATATGACGTTGTCTAGCAACAAGAACGCCTCTTGACAACCACGCGTTTTTCTTATCAAAAATTAATAATTATTTTATTATTATTTATAATTATATATTGTTGTTATTATTTTTAAATAATTATTTAGTTTATTTAATTGTCATAATTTTATCAGCCATAGTTATCTTGTATTTGTGATGAAATATTGTTTCATAATTTTATTGATAAGAAAATTATTTTGAAATCATATATTTCTCTTTTTTTTTTTTTTTTAAATAAATCTTGACAGTATTAATAAATTTTTTTTTGTGTAATTTTATTTATCAATCAAATGATATGTTTTCTCAGCTTTTTAAAAATGTTATTGTTTATAAATTTTGTTGTTGTTGTTTGTTTTTTAAATAAACAAATATGGCGGCTTTTTTTTTTTTTTTTTTTTTTTTTTTTTTTTTTTTTTTTTTTTTTTTTTTTTTTTTTTTTTTTTTTTTTTTTTTTTTTTTTTTTTTTTTTTTTTTTATAAATTTTTTTTTTTTTTTTTTTTTTTTTTTGTGTCATAATTTTGTTTATGTTATTGTTGTTATTATATTTTTCCTTATTGCCAATTTTCATCTAAAAAAGACGCGTTTAATTTCTTTTTTTTTGCACGCAACTTCTCGTCACAAATAATAAAATCATCTAACCTAAAATTTAAGTATTATATTCGATCCAAACAACATTCAAATTGTTATTATTTTTTTAAAACTTTTATAGGTATATATTTTAATAACATCAATTAATTAATATCAAAAATAAAATATATATTTAAAGCTCGTCATCAAACAAGTGGTAGTTTATATTTGAAAATAAAAATATATTTTATTTTTTAGAGTGTTTATTAGGTGTGTTGATTATTGATGGCTTTGAAGAAATTATAATGACAAAGTGTTGACAATTGTTGTTACTATTAGGATTTTATTGAATTTAATTTTAAATATTATTAAAATATGGCCAATATTGCTGCTCAACGTATCAAACGCGAATTCAAAGAGGTTATAAAATCAGAAGAGGTGAGTTTTGCTATTTTTTTCTACTTAAAAAAATATAAAATATAATTAATTGACTCATTATCAATATAATTACCATCAGGTACATTATTTAAAAAAAAATACTCAAAATATCTTTGTGTTTTTTGGCTTTTCTTTTTGACCTCAATTGGCAGAAGAATTTTTCATGATCAAATTATAATACAAGTCATTATGACGTGATCAAATTATTTCCCAAAATAATTTACAACACAAAGAAAAATATATCAAACATTATAACTGTCAAGTTGTTGGTTAATTTTATTTAAAAAAAAAAAATAAAATAAATGTGTTTTTCTGATGACTTTTGTTTGACACAATGACACACGTGTATTATATTTTTTAAATAATTTTTATATTCAATATTACCTTTTGATGAATCACTGAAGTTATCATCACAATTTGTTATTGATTTTTTTTGTTCAACATCCATTGTGTTTTGTCAACAACTAAAATGACTTGATATATTATTATTATTGTTATTAAAATTGCAACTAAATTTCATGAGTTTATTGTATTTTTTAATTTTAAAATGTCATTTAAATTGAAAAGTAATTAGATAAATAAATAATAAAAAAATTAGACTTGTAAATAATAATATAGAACATCAAGTACTAATTGGATTATCTTTAACTCACACGTTTCACCATTTTTTTTATTATTTATTTTTATTGTTATTATTATTTGCAATGTCAAAGGGTTATGTTGATTGTAAAAATTTAAGAGAAAAATATTTATCAATTGTTTATTAAATTATAATTATAAAAATAATTATTAAATTTTTTGTTTAATAAAAAAAATAGGTTGCTAAATGTGCAATACGAGTGGAATTGGTAAATGACAGTTTCACAGAACTCAAAGGAGAAATTGCTGGACCACCAGATACACCATATGAAGGTGGTAATTTTGTTCTTGAAATAAAAGTACCAGAAACTTATCCATTCAATCCACCAAAGGTAATAGACAATAAACAATAAATAAATGAACAAATTTATTTATGTTATTAAATTCATTTCCAGGTGAGATTCATCACCAAAATATGGCATCCAAATATATCCTCAGTAACTGGAGCAATCTGTCTGGATATTCTAAAAGATCAATGGTACTTTTTTGTTGTTTTTTTTAAATTAATTAATTTGTTTGTTTAGCTAATTAATTTTTATTTGTTTTGTTTGTTTGATAAATAAGGGCAGCAGCAATGACTCTTCGTACTGTGTTGCTTTCCCTTCAAGCTTTGCTATCAGCAGCAGAACCAGATGATCCACAAGATGCTGTTGTTGCAAGACAATTTAAAGAACATCCTGATTTATTTCGTCAAACAGCAAAACACTGGACATCTGCATATGCTGGTGGTTTGTATTTTAAAATTGAATATATAATTTAATTTTATATATTTTCATAATGTTATTTGGCTTTTTGGTTTTTTGTTAAAGGTCCAGCTAAAATGCCAGAACTTAATGATAAAATAAGACGACTGACTGACATGGGTATTGAGGAACACAATGCAAGGGTAGCACTTTCATCTTTCAATTGGGATTTGGAACGTGCCACTGAACAACTTTTTAGTTAGTTATTGCTTTGATTATTAATTTTTCAATAGAATAATATCCTCTCAACACACCCGTTTTTTTCCTTTCTGTTATTTTTCATTTTAAAAAAATAATAATAACGTAATTAAATAGCTAAATGATTGGAATACAATTAATCAGATGCAGTGCATTTGTCGTCCATTGAAAAAATCCAAAATAATGAGACAATATTATCCAGGAAAAAATTGTATAAATTGAGTAATCAGTTTTCGAAAAATTTACAAAAAACAAAACAATTATTGTCTTGAAGAAATGAAATAAAATACTAATCATAAATCATTCATACAAAATTTACAAACAAAAAAAAGTCATGTCTTGATAATAAATCGTAAATTAAATATTTAAAAGTAAATTAATTGTTCATAAATTTATTTTAAATTGTAAATTTAATTTTCATGTGTAAAAAGATCCCAATGAAATTAAAATAAACAAATTGATAATAAAAAAAAAAAGTCTATATTGTTTGATATAATTTAATAATTATTTTATTGACTTTTTCAAAAAAAAAAAAAACGATTAACATTAAAATCAATAAGCAACTGGTTAATTTAATATGTAAATTTTGTTGTTTTATTTTTTAGCGAGTTAATCTCTTGGTGCTCCATATGCATCAGGCATTCTTTCAATTGTATAACGATGCTGAGATATATACATTATTGGTACACCTGGAATTTTTCTAATTCTTCTCCTCAAGTCTTTGTCATTTGTTGCAACAATGTAACACTTGTGTTGTGTTATACGATCAACAAGACAATCATCAGCATAGGTACCTTTGTGCATACAATGAAGACGTTCAAATCTTGGATCTTTTATTATTCTCAATGCAAGTTTATACTTTTGTCCTAATTTTTCTAATTCACCAAGTACACAATCAGTTACGTATGGTATACATTTTGCAAAAACACACTCCAGCATGTTGTCAACAATATCTAGCTTATTTTTTATTGACAAATTTATGAAATTTGTGTCAATTAAAACGTGATATGGTGGTCCTAATTGTGTATTATATTGGAAGAATAATGCTGACGATTGTTGTGCTCTAAAAATTAAATTAAATTTATTTACTTTAAATAAAAAAAATATTATGTTTTAATTATAATCAACTTACACTCGTTTAGTTACCAATTCTGATTCATCTGGTTTTTTCTTTTTTTGTACTACATTTTTTCTAAAAGGATAAAATATTAATTTATAAATTAATTGAAATAATTTATTAAATTTAAAAAGTACTTACATTCTTGCATCTGTTGGACTTATCATTTTTTTCATTTGAGCAAATCTTTGAGTGACAATTTTTCTGGTTTTTTTATTTTTACCCTTAAATGAATTAATTTGAAATATTAAATTTATAAACAATAGAGTGATCAGATAATTTTGTAAATAAACTTACCATTTTTGGAGATTAATATATAATCGATGTGGTTATTTATTATTTTTAATTGTAAGTGATACGAAGTTATTTGTTGAACACGTTATTGTTGTAATGTATTGTAAAATGGAGGCTACGAAAGGTTAGGAATATTCAGCCGCGTTTATATAAATGCGATAAACGACAAAGTGTGTGAGAGAGAGAAGAGAGAGAGAAAGACAGTGGGTGCATTCGTTAATAAAAAAGATTTTTTCCTTTTCCACTTTCGTCCTGTAATACCGACTGAACACTAGAAACAGAAGAAACGACAAAAGACATAAAATTCTCTATGTAAATTCAAAGACTTTCCTTATAATATTTTAAATTCTTATGTCTTAATTTAACAATAACAAACAATAAGAAACAGTCTCAAGCATGAACAAATTTAATTTTATCTTAATTTTTTAAGATAAGTGTTTAAGTTTTTAAGTTTTTAAGTGTTTAAGTTTTTAAGTGTTTAAGTTTT
>JAPYYR010004023.1:0-10887 GCA_030523065.1 Aphidius colemani | reverse complement strand
TTGACGTCTATTTTTTATTCATTACATTGTATTAATTAATCTATTTTATAATAAATATATAATGTGAAATACTCACAGATAAGCAAAGTTTATCTTTTCTATAGTACGACAGTTGTCGAGTCAATTCTCTAAGCTGTTCCTCACATATCTTTAAATCAGTTGATAATTTTTTATTTTCGTCTGTTAAATTACACACTTGTTTCTCCATTCTTTCTTCATTAATTTTCATAACTTCTACTTGCTCTTTCAAGCTTTGTATTAGTGATAAATTATTCAGAGTAATATCATTATAATATATTTTCATTTCAGCAAAAGCTTTTTCATGATTTTTTATCAAACTCGATATTTGTATATTTTTTCGTTCTTCAACTTCAGTGATTTCCATTTGTTTCTGTAAATGCATTGATTCATGTTGACTTGAAAATTTTTCTTCATATTTTTTTTCCAATTCCATTGCTTCGGTTTCAAATTTTTGAATGAATTCTGTTATGTCTTTAGTGCTATTCTAAAAATAAAAATAATTAAGATTGCAATGCTGATAGTTGCTTGTTAAAAAAAAATGATTTGCTGATAAACTGAGTTTACCATTTTTAGGGCTCGAACTTCATTGACATGCGCAAGTTCCTGTTCTTTTATGAGTTTTCGTAAATCTTCTTTGTCTTTTAACAAATGGTTTTCTTGGTCAATATGATCATCTTGAGATAGTTTTAGTGCAACCATTTGTTCAGCTTTTGTTTCAGATAAATTTGTCTGATGTTCATACATTAAATATTTAACTTTTTGTTTAAACAATTTTATTTCTTTTTCATGTTTTTCGGCTAGTTCTTCATTTTTTCTTTCCTTGTTACGAATTTCAGATTTTGCTTCTTCAAGTTTATGCCTTGTTATTTCCCAAAATCTTCTGATATTATCTCTCTCTAGTTGAAAATAATTTCTCTCCTCTCTTTCACGTTCCATTTCTTCAAGTATTTTATGTGAATAAAGTTCAAGTTGTTCTCTCGTCATTTTTGATGTGTCAACACCATCAACTGAGTCCATTGTTTTTCCCTTTGAACGTTTTGGAGCCTAAATATATTATAAATACGTTGTTTAGTATACATTACTTTTGTAATGAAGTGAATAAAATCGAATTTAACTATAAAATACAAACCATATTTGTAAATATAATAAACGACGGAAAGTGAAAAAAGGGGAATTGTTCCAAGTGCCGAAAGTCTATGACAGCTATGTAAAGACAGTTGCTAAGCAATGCAAGTGTAATATTTAATATAAACTTTGAAATATATATTTTTATAAAATCATAATTTCAATTCCTGTCTTATTATATTTTTACAAGCTATCATTTTTTTTTTTTCAAAATATTAAAGAATCATTTTTGGTAAAAAAAAATACAATGTGACAAATAAATTAATTGATTAAGTAAACGAGAAAAAAAATATCCCGCAGATAATAATTTAATAATTAAAGAATTTATAAGTTTTTTATTAATGATTCAAAAGTAATAAAATGAATTTGCTTCGCTAATGACTTATTTTAAATTTTCATTACTTTGCTGTTATTACGGTTATGTATATTTTTGTAATTATCTTTTTATGTACAATATAATTTTTTTTTAATTGAAAAAATTTATTCAGATATGAATCTTCAATTTTTTTTTAATAAAAAATATTACAAATATTAACTATGAATTTATTTATTTGTTCTTAATAAATATATATCATATAATTTTACTGAATTTAATTTGAATAATAGCAAAATGTGATTTTGTGCTTCACAACTAAACATAATTAAACATATTGATTTTGTTTCTCATTTTTCTTTTGTAAATTTATTTTACAGTTAGGATAACTTTCAAATCTTAAATTTTTTATTTTCATAATAAAATTTTAGCGCCCATCTGATAATAATGTTAAGGAAAAAAGTAAATTACTTAAAACACGATTGGAATGCTATAAAGTTGCTTATCATTTTTTTAGCTACCACCATTCAGCAATAAACATCCAACAGCTCCAAAATATCCCTAAAAATTAGAAAAAATCAAAAAAATACATTTAGAACAAAGACTTTATTTATTATCTAACTCACTTCGTGCTCTAAAAACAGTGCTTTCATTGTACCATTTGACCAATAATCCATTGCATATGCTAACAATTTCATTGATATTGGATTAACTCTTAAAAAATTGCCCACAAAAACAACCTGTAAGTATAAAAATTTAATAAATATAAATCAGACAAAATAGTTTCATTAAATAATACCCTCTCTATATTTTCATTGACAGCACACATTCTTGCGATCGATCCAATATTATTAGTTATTGTAACAAGTGTTGCACGTGCCAAGTCTTCTCTGCTCACTGCGTTTCTACGGTCCTTAGAATTCATCTGGCCAAAACTGCACACATGGAGAAAACTTAACATACAGGGAATCGAACATTAGGCAAGCAAAAGTGTTCATAAAATTTATCTACAAGAAGCTTGTGTTAAAGTGTATGTGAATGATGATGCAGATGAATATGGATTATATTTACTGGAAAAATTTATGATTAAAAAACTAAATTTAAAAAAATACTTTTATTTTTTGCTTAGTTTCCTTAATTATTTTACCTGCTGGCAACAAGATCACCTGGAAGCCCAAAACGACTGTAATCACCACCATAAATATCTTTGACTAATTTGTCAACTCTAGTATTATCACCTTCAGTTGCTAATTCGATTGCTTCTTCAAAACTATTGCAACCAGTTAACAAACAACATAATCCTAAAAATGTACCTCCACCTAAACTAAAAAATATAAATTTATTTTCACTTTATATATATAATTTCAATTTTTTTTTATTTCAAGTTACCTCGTTCCCGATATTCTTTTGTAATTATCAGGACCGTAAACAGCTAAAATACTAACACCAGATCCAATATTAACTAACTGTAATGTAAAAATATACGTGATTATATTTTTATTATATATTTTATACTATACTTATACTATTTTATATAAGTTTAATTTGATAATTACAAGAAATGGATATGGTTCAGAAAAATCAAAGGGAACTTTTCGGCAAAGATCATCTTGTGTTGGGTGAGCCCAGTAATAACATTCATGAGGATTTATTGTCTCAATATACAACATCCCTCGTATTAGTGCATTCAACTCATCAAATTTAGCTAGGCTCATATTAACTTCCTAGAAACCATACAAATACTGTCATTATTATTTAGGTTTCTTAAGTTTTTTCTAAGTTTCATTAAATAAATATACGTTATTACTTTTTTGAAATTATTTTCAAATTTATATGCACCACCACCAGTAGCACAAACAGTTGTCACGAGATTAGCCATTCCTTTTGATTTAGCCAATGCCAAAAAATTTCCCATTTCACTGGTTGGAAATCTAATAAAATGCAATGTTCCTTTTCTTCCTCTGATAAAAACATTATCCATCTAGAAGTATATGTTTATTTAGTTTAAATAATACCAACAATAAAAAATTATTTAAAAGAAAAAAATTAATAATAATACTTGTAGATGAGCATCTCGATGACCAGTCTTGCCATAAGCTGAATTTTTAGTTAAATATCTACGAATATTTTTTAAAGCTTCAACTTCAGCATCAGCTTCATCTCTTGTGATGTCTTTTGGCTCAAAATAAACCAACTTACTCAATGTTCCACCAATGTCCATGCCAAACCATGGCATTGCTAAAAAAATTGATTGGTAAAATTATTTACAATTGTACATCCGTAAGAAAACTTATCTAGAAAATAAAATGTAAATCAATTCAAAAAAAAAAATTAATTACTCGCACGAAACGAATGCATAATTAAAATTTAAATTATACTTTTAAATTTTGGAAAATGTTACTTATTGTTGAAAAATTATAGAGTCAACTGCATGATAAGAATGGAAAAATGTAAGAACTAGATTAAAACGATAATTTAAAAAAATGCATTCTAGTCAAGGCACACATACAATTTATCGACTCACAAGGTGGTGAGGGAAAATGTGATTGTCTTGTTGATGATTCTCCTGTATGTCTATTTGATGCCATTATTTTATTTAGAAATATATATCATAGACGCGGACTCGTAGTCCAGTATTTATTCATCAATCCTATTCCATAACTGCTTGAAATCTTTATAAAAAAAATCTTGAAAAAAATAAAAATGATCATCATTAGAACATTGATAAATTAAAATAACACGTTCTATTAAGTGTAGAACATTGCATAAATAATAATAATAATAATAATACTAGAAATTGAATAATTAAAAAACATAATGTAATGCTTCTTATCAGCGTCAGCTGACAAGATATCAAAGGTCAAAATTTCAGTTTTCTTTTATTTAACTACGTTAAATAAAAGATTTTTTTCTTAACTTACTCTATAAATGTAGAAATATTGTTGAAAGATGATACCTTCAAATAGCTTTTGAATGCACAAATGTAAAGTTAAAACTAAATTGACTGTCACGTTTATTTTTTTATCTTTAATTTAACTTGAATAAAAAGTTCGAATTATAGTAACTAAAGAATCATTTAGAGATAATTAAGACAGCTCAAAATATTATCAAAATGCAAATGAACTTGTTATTAAAATGCATGTTATTAATGTGCTTGTTATTATAATTTATATTAAATTTGGCATAAATTGAAACGTAGCTTATGAAATGAACTGATCAAAAGACGTTTATGTATACTGATTTGACCATGATTGACAAATCGTATCCCTTCTTCGCTTGTTAATTCGTCTGTTTCCACTTGATAATATTTCAAAGTTTGAACGCCTTCTTATCACTTAAGCCATTGACTATGTCTCATTTTGATTTCAATACGATTTGTGATCATCTATTTTTTTGTTTCTTGAAATGTTCAAGTTAAGTTAATTTTTTTTCCTTACATTGAATTGCATTCATATACTTTTCATCTAATCTTATTGTCGAGATTTAGTCCTTCATGTATTAGCTGTATTTATACTTAGTGTTGAACGTATAAAAAAAGTTAATTGCTTTTGAAGAAATGTAAAACAGTTACAATACTTGTATATTAACAGTATACTAATTTTATAACAGCTTTTTGTTTAGTAGAAATGTACGTGTCAAGCTGTTTATTTATTTTTCTGAAATATGAAGTAAGAAGACTTAAAGCGGTGTCTACACGTGATAAAAATTCTTGCTGCAAGATCTATCGCCACCAGTGTTGGGTAGGTATGATACCAGTGTATCATACGCCATGTATCATTAGAGTGGTATAAGTGCATGGGGTGCATTCGTTTAATAAAAAATTCTTTTTCCTTTTCCACTTTCGCACTGTAATACCGGCCAAAATTTTATAGGAAAAAGCTGTTTCTTGTCGTTGCAGTACTGGCAGGTGATATTTTTTTTATAACAATACATGTTAAAGCATTAATTGCTATAATGTTATTTTTGTTTATGTTTGTTACTTTTTTTTATTGTTTGTTATTGTCAAATGAAGACATAACAATGTAAAATGTTATAAGGGAAGTCTTTGAAATTACATAGAGAATTTTATTACCTTTGTCGTTTTTTCTGTTTCTAGTGTGTAGTCGGTATTACAGGGCGAAAGTCGAAAAGGAAAAAGAATTTTTTATTAAACGAATGCACCCCATGGAGTTCGTTTAATAAAAAGGTTTTTTTCCTTTTCCACTTTCACCCTGTAATACCGACTATACACTAGAAACAGAAAAAACGACAAAAGTAATGAAATTCTCTATGTAATTTCAAAGACTTTTCTTATATTATTTTACATTGTTATATCTTAATTTGACAATAACAAACTATAAAAAACAGTAACAAACGAAAACAAAGATAACATTACAGTAATTAATGCTTCAACATGTATTGTTATAAAAAAAATGTCATGTGTCAGAACTACCACGACAAAAAAAAAGCCTTTTCCTATAAAATTTTGGCCGGTGTTACAGTGCGAAAGTGGAAAAGGAAAAAGAATTTTTTATTAAACGAATGCACCCATTATCTGTCTCATCTATGAATGATAACAGTTTATCTATTATAGCTTCTGATGTAGATGATACGAATAACGAAGTAAAAATTGTAAGTTATAACAATTGACACAAATATTATTTAAAATCTAAAAAATTATCAATAATAAGAACTTTGTTGTTATTTTAGAATGCTAGTGATAATTCTTTGGATACAACGTATGACAGCTTGTTATTCGTCTCATTTGACGACTTCAAATCTGAGAACTTGTCACTCACTGGCTCATCAGTTTTAGATGATTCTTTGTTGGACAATGAAGTGAAAACGTACGACATAAGTACTCTTTTACAAGACCTGAAATCTGCTTCTTTTAAGATTGTGCTTTTACTAACATTGATGGTACTGTGTTTATTGCGTTAACAATTCCTTGTACATCTTTTATTGACTTTGGAAGGTCACATTGTATCCAGCAATGGTTTCTATACCATATGTTATTTCAACCTTTATGTTAAGATAAAAAACAATATTTAAAGATGTACTGTAATCACGCTCAAATTTAGAATACAATATGCGAATAACAGGAGCCACATTTTGTTGGGCAACTTAATGATTTTCTCGTTGAAGACTTCATTCTTTTTACTTTATATGAAGAAGACTTAACTAACAACTTGTTATCAAAAGTTTTTAGTCCTATGGAAGAAACAAACTCCCTTTTATTGGTTGTGATGATCACGATTAAAGATCCAAAATTTTAAGCTATTTCGTAATTTTTAGTATAAATTCTCTTTGGAATCGTTATAATGATATTAATTTGTTCTCGAGAAAAAAGGAAACACAAATGCATCTCGAAACAGTCAAATTAAAATAAATTAATTAATAAAACTGTGTAAGAATAAAAATGTATAAAATAACATAAATAACTTGTCATTAAATTCAATTACAAATAATATTTATTGATTTGTCTATTTATTAATTGCTGAAAGAAGCGTAATTGATAACACGTTGAAATTAAATTTTTATTTGAATTTAAAAAACAATAAAAAGATTCTTAAGAAATGACTTTTCTTGAACAATTAAAGTAAAAAAACTTTATCGAAAAATTGTTAGTAATAATAAATTCATATTAATAATTCAACAGCACCTGGATTGTCTGAAAAGATAAACATAATACTACAGACTAGAGTGAGTAAGATGTATTTTGTTCTATCTCTTTTTAGTGCAGACCTGCCATCAGCGCTGCACTTGGTGGTTTTTCGTACTGACTTACTCCGAAATGTTGGCTTCAGTTTTTACACAGTAAAAATCCAAAGCTTACACTCCTTATTCACCTCCATAATATAGATATAGAATATACATTTAATTTGGCTACGTATTTAGTTCAAGCAATGGCTGCATTCGGTGGATTTGTTGAATTTTTCCAAAAAGGGAAAGTCAATGTAAGACAAATTCATTTTATGAAGCTATCGAATATCAATCTTTTTGTAAAGATACCAGTTTTTTGTATGTTTTTGTAGACATTCAGACCGAACAAAAAATTTGCTCACGGGACACTACGTTATTCATTGTACAAACAAGCCCAAGCATCACTCAATTCTGGTATCAATTTACGTGATGCAGTCAAATTGCCACCCGGTGAGGACCTTAATGATTGGATCGCCGTCCATGGTAAATTCTTAGTTTTATTTTAATCTGGATTCATCAGAACATAAAAACTGACTATAATTATTTTTAGTTGTAGACTTTTTCAATCGAATAAATCTCATTTGTGGCACAATTTCTGAATACTGTGACTCGACGAGTTGCCCAACAATGAGTGGAGGAGCTAGATTTGAGTACCTTTGGGCTGACGGTGCGAAATACAAAAAACCAACAGCATTACCAGCACCGCAATATGTTAGTTTACTTCTTGATTGGATCGAGTCACAAATTAACAATGAGAATATTTTTCCAGTGTCAACAAATGTTCCATTTCCTAAGACATTCGTACCATTGAGTAGAAAAATATTGACACGGCTATTTCGTGTGTTTGTTCATGTTTATATACATCATTTCGATCGAATAGTTGCTATTGGAGCAGTAAGTTTTGATAAATTCAACAAGAAATGATAATTTTTTTTAAAACCATTGTACATTATCTAGAATTTATTATTGATATTACGGAATTTTTGATAGGAAGCTCATGTCAACACCTGCTACAAACACTTTTACTATTTCGTAACGGAATTTGAGTTGATTAACTTGAAAGAATTAGAACCATTGAAAGAAATGACACTACGAGTATGTAAAGATAATCCAACAAGTAATTTACAACAGGGATCTATTGGCCAGAGGTAGTTGGCGACAACCTATCATTTTTCATATTGAATTATAAAAAAATTAATATTTGTTGTTAGTATTTTCATTTTTTTTTTTTTTTAAATTTTAAAAATCGTATCGCTTACTTATTGTTTTCCCGTTACCTTAAATTGTCTTCATTTTTTTTCTAGTCATCTACTCGCTACATTTAAAAAAATAAAAAATCAACACATATGTGTTTTATATTTACAGCAAAATTTGTGTAAACAAGATATATACATATATTTTTTTCTTTACTTTACATGTATTCTTTTTTCCTGGCTTTTCGAATTCTTTACGTATTGAAGAAACGTACTTTTAGGGCTATTTAACCATCGTATCTTTCTACTGACCTTTTTTTTTTTTCAATGAATCTTAATTTTATAAAGTTTGAGTGATTAGTTTTAATTTAAATTTTAAATGGAAGAATAAGGGAAGACAAATATTCGTTTTACACGTTGAGGCTTTATTGACTAATTTATTATACTTTATATGGATGCTTAAACACGTATCCAATACATTCCGCTTCGGATTAGATTGTAATCAGGAAGGTTTTCGACTGGTCCAACAGCAGCAACAACTGGACAACGATCGTAAATGTATTTCATACCAACATCGTGAATTGTTTTAGCTGTGACACTCTGAAAATAAAAAAAACGTGTATTGTTTTTAAATCTGCCATTTCATCTTTAAAATAATAACTATTTACGTGAAATAAAAGATACTAAATCTTACTTCTATTCTAGCTTCAAGTTCATGGAGTGGAATCCTTCTATCATAACATAACATTTGTCTACCAATATCTTCACAAACGGCTGTGGTACCATCAAGCTGTAAGAGCATATTTGTTTTCAGGATATTTTTAGCTCTGTTAACTTCTTTTTCAGTAACTGATGTACATAGATTCATCCATTCATTTTGAATAACTGCAACCATGTCTTCAAGTTGCATTGGATCACTAACAAAGTAAACACCCCACAGTCCAGTGTCTTTATAACATGTGTTGAAACTTTGATAGCTATGACAAAGGCCAGCATCAGCGGATGCTCTAGCAAGACTAGTGGCATTATTGGCACCACCACCTTGGCTACGATCCCAAGCACCCATCAGTGTATTAGCAATCATAAGTGGTATGTTATCAGCGCTTGTCCAACCAGCACCTTCAACAGCAAGTGCAACATGTGCGAGTGGAATTGAATCATCACGTACACGTATTTCAGATCCAGTATAACGACAAGGTTGTACAAGGGGTGGAATTTCATCATAATGTGGTCCTTTCATTTTACCAAAGTGTTTATCAGCGAGTTCAACAAGTTGATTGTGATCAACTCCACCAGCACCAGCCAGAACAAATCTCGGTGGACCATAATTCGATTTTACATAATCAACAAGATGGTTTTTGGTGATTGATTGAATATTTTTTGTTGGTCCCAGAATTGTACGGCCGAGGGGTGTGCCTTGATATGCAATTGAATGAAGATGATCAAATACAACTTCTTGAAGATTTGTTTCGACTTCTTGCATTTCACGTAATATTACGCCACGTTCTCTCTCAATTTCGGATTCACCAAGTTTTGAATTTTGTATAATATCACTTAAAATTTCAATGGCTTTTGGTACATCTTGTGATAAACATTTTGCATAAAAAACTGTTTGTTCTCGACTTGTGTAAGCATTCAAATGAGCACCCATATTTTCGATTTCCAATTCAAGATCAGTTTGAGAACGTTTTGCAGTTCCCTAAAATTAAATAGTAATAATGATAATAATTTTAAACAAAGTGGCTGGCAGATGGATGAAATCTTGATTTTAATTATTATTTGCCTTAATTATACCTTAAATGCCATGTGTTCCATGAAGTGGGCGACACCATTGTTGTCATCATTTTCACAACGGCTTCCAGCATCAATCCACAGACCAACAGTGGCTGTCGCAGCACCACTATCTTCACTTGCAATTCTCATTCCGCAGTCGAGGGTTGATGTCTTGGTTGGTGGTTGATTGATAAGTGTCTCTTTTAAAGATGTTACAGTGGCAAAGCATTCTCGACGTGACTACAAATAATATATATTCCGAATTGATTAACAAATTTATTAATTTGATCAGTAGAGTTAAACAAGTACCACATGGACTAAAATTGATGAGGATTACGTAAGAATTGAATAATGTTCATTTGTCATAAGAAATCATGATAACATAATAAATTATACATCATTAAATTACTAATCGTTTTTATAAACTTTAAAATACCTTTAACAAATTTAATTTGTCGCTATATGTACGCAATGCAGCACCGAACTTCAACAGTCGAGTCGCCATTTCGAATAAACTGAGATTATTGCTCTTATAACAAGTTAACCACCATTAACCAACAACCACTCAATCAGCTGAAGGTTGTCTCACTTGCTAGTTGCCACCAGCAGTGATGGGTAATTCGACGATTTTTGGGGTATCATACAATCATACGTATGATATGTGACATACTACATAAAGTGTATGATAGAGTGGGTATAAGTAGAGTGAAGCCAATTAGAAAAAGTAGCCCAGAAGTGACGTATATTTTACGGAAACATTCAGTGCAAAAGCATACAGAA
>JAPYYR010004013.1:0-15740 GCA_030523065.1 Aphidius colemani | reverse complement strand
TTTTCAGGATGTTGAACATGAAGGTGTACTTAGTGTTGGTATTGTTATTGATGGAGTTGATAGGATACTCGATCTTCGACTGAATACTGATTTAATACCAGAACAATACAAACACACAATTCAAGTTAAAGGAAAACGTATCACAGAAAAACCAACTTATATGGTAATTGTTATTAATTTAATTATTTTTAATTGATTTAATTTATTAATATTACTAATATTATTAATATTATTTTGTAGGAGCATTGTTATTACAAAGGAAGTATCAGAGAAATACCAGATTCTTGGGTTGCTGTATCAACATGTAGTGGTCTTCGAGGTACTATTTTTGATGGTGAAAATATGCATCATATACATTCAGATAATGAATCTCTCAACAGTTCTCATTATCTTTATAAACAAACTGATTTAACAGCAAATTACACATGTGGTAAGCAACAATAAATATAAATATTCAAAAATAAACTTGTATTTTTGTCTTTTTCTTTTTATATATATATTAAAAAGTAGAAAATCTGGTCTTTCCTTTCACGTTAATATCGAGGTTTTCAACTTTATTTTATATCTCCCCACGCTATTTCATGTCGACTAATGTTATTTTTTTCAGGATATGAAGGAAATCCACACAAGGTCAATACACCACGAGTAAATCCTAGGGTTCATCGGGTAAGATAAAATATAAATTAATGCATATTTTTGTAAATAACATTTTATTTATTATTTTTTTTTTTTTTTTCCGTTCAGAGTAAAAGAGCAGCAGAACAAGTTCGAGGTCCTTACAATGCAAATCGACAATCTCGTTATGTTGAATTAGTTATTGTCATTGACAAAAGAGAATACATTGCATTGGGCCAAGATTTAAAAAGAGTTCATCATCATTGTAAAGACATTGCAAATATTATAAACGCTGTAAGTATAATGATATGAAAAATTTGGTAAAATAATTTATCTGAGTCATGAATATTACGTGGGGTTGAAGAAGCCTTTTGTTCTTGCGAGGGGTAAAACGACTAGGCAATTTTTTTTTTTTTTCGTATAACATACACGCGATTATCGACCACTTGGAGTCGATGGCCACTCTGAGAAAACTTTTATTTTTTTTTATTCCAACTCCCCCTTTTATACATGGTAAATGAATAAATGAATAAATGTTTATTGATTATTTTAGCTCTATGCACAACTGAATATATTTATTGCACTTGTTGGTGTTGAAATATGGACTGAAGCTGATGCGATTGATGTATCACCACAAGGTGATAAGACACTTCAAAATTTTTTACATTATCGAAGACAAATACTTGTTAAATCAACACCAAATGATAACGCACAATTGTTGACGTAAGTTTGTTATTATGAAAAAAAAAAAAAAAAATGATTATTTTTAATAATATTTATTTGGTAATAGACGAGTTCATTTTGAGAAAGGTGTTGTTGGTAAAGCACTCAAAGGACCAATTTGTACTTATGAATATTCTGGTGGTGTATCAATGGATCATTCCAATGTCATTGGTCTAGTTGCTGCAACAGTTGCACATGAAATGGGACATAATTTTGGTATGGAACATGATACTGATGATTGTGAATGTCCTGATGATAGATGTATTATGGCATCTTCAAGTGGTTCAAAAAGTCCAACTCATTGGTCTTCATGTTCATTGGAATATTTAGCTCTTGCATTTGAGCATGGAATGGATTATTGTCTTCGTAATAAACCAAAAAAATTATTTGGTAGTTCAATATGTGGTAATGGTTTTGTTGAATCTGGTGAACAATGTGATTGTGGTCTATTAAATAATTGTGATAATCCATGTTGTAATGCAACAACATGTATGTTATATTCAAATGCAAGTTGTGCAACTGGTGAATGTTGTGATTTAAATACATGTAAACCTAAAAATGCTGGTACACAATGTAGATCATCTGATCATGAATGTGATTTACCGGAATATTGTACTGGATCAAGTGAATATTGTCCAAATGATGTATTTAAAATTGATGGTGATAGTTGTAGTTTGGGAAAAGCATATTGCTATCAGGGCACATGTAAAACACATACTGATCAATGTAAATTATTATGGGGACCAACAGCATGGTCATCTGATAAATTATGTTATGATATAAATTCAAATGGATCAAAACTTGGTAATTGTGGATTTAATAGATTAGAATCAACATATAGTAGATGTAAAGATGATGATAAACTATGTGGTATGTTACATTGTGGTCATTACAATGAAAAACTTGAATTTGGCATGGAATCTGTTGCAAATTTTAGTCAAATGTTTATAAATGCTCATGGTTCAATAGTTGCCTGTCGTTCAGCAATTGTTGATTTAGGATTAACTCAAGTTGATCCTGGTCTTGCACCAGATGGCGCAAAATGTGGAACTGGAAAAATGTGTGTTAAACAAAAATGCATATCAATTGATAATCTAAGATCTCGTATTAATAATGGTGATATATGTCCAAATAATTGTGGAGGTAATGGAATATGTAATAGTCTTGGACATTGTCATTGTAATAAAGGCTTTAAACCACCTTATTGTACTGAGCCTGGTTATGGTGGTTCTGATGACAGTGGTCCTTCTGAAGATCCAAATGGTAATATATTTATAGAAATTAACAAACCATTTTAGACCACTCTTATATTTTTTTATACAATTTTTATATGTATTTTTTTATTTTCAGAACATAATGCATTTACAATAACCATGTATATTATATTTTATGGTATTTTACCAACGAGTATTTTGCTTTATCTTGCTTGGTGGATTAAAAATAATAATAATGGAAGATCAACATGGAAAAAGGACGCAATATCAACGTATGTATCTAGTCTCAACTGTTTAAAATCACAACGTAATACCAGCATGAATAAAAGACATGGCATGAAAAATAAAAATATATATAAACGTATTCGTAAACTATTTAAATTTAAAAAAAACAACACAACAACAAATGATCATTCAAAAGTATTTGCAATAAGTGGTACATTATCAAGAGATAATATTGAAATATCTAAAAGAAATCTTGTCAGTACAACAAATCCCGAAGCTATTAATTCAAGTAGTCATATTAATTCACGTAATTCATTATTAATTGTTAATGATGTCAAACGAATTTTTGAAAATAATATTAACAATAATAATAATAATAATAATAATAATAATAATAATAATAGCTTAATAGTTCATAAAAAACCAGATATTGGTAATAAAATATCAGAACAAATTAAAAATTTACAATTAAAATCATCAAAAAATTTTCAAAATTTAAAATTAAATACCGATGTTAATTTTAAACATCTCAATGAAAGTCCCTGTAGTACATCATCAACACAAAATGATACACCAATTTATGTCAATGTGTCAAATATCATTGAAAAAAAACATGATAATAATTCGGTTAATGTTGATGCTCATTTAAAATCACACAATCCACATAAACCACTACCATTTTATGATAAAAAACCGCCACCACTACCTGCAACAGCTCAAAACAAAAAGCCAAAGATCTAAAACAAACATACATAGATAAACACATATATTTTTATTGGCTTTTACATATAAATAATTATAAAAATACTCAAAAATGATCTTAAAAGTTTTACAACTGGCTCAATGCCAAATAATAAAACTTGATTAACTAACTTAATTACTGTGATGATTAATTAGAAATTATTAAGACACTTTTTTTCTATTTTTTTTGTTCGAGTTGACAAGATAATAAAATAAATAGACGTAATACCCGTGAGTCAATTAATTAACGACTAAGAGCAGGATTCTCTTTTTATTAACGATAATTAATTTACTTAAAAACAAAAAATTCTACGTTGTGATTTAAGGCACAATTTAGTTTTTACATACACTTAATAATACAAATAAATATATATATTTTTTTTTTTCTCTTTTATCGCATGAATATTTGTCGCCAATTATTCAATTGGAAAAAATAATAATAAACTGGACATTTGCAATATCTATATATGAAAAAAATATAATAATAAGCATGCTATGTTCCAGAATAGATTTTATTAATATTTATTTATTAGCATATTGTTGTTTAATTTTTATTATTCAATTTTCTATTGACTGTAAGTTTTTTCAAGTTGAAGAAAACAAAAAAATAATTGTTAATAAAAAAAAATATCTTTCTGTATTCTATCAGAATATTTATTATTTATTATTATTGTTATTGTTATTGGTTTGCAGGTCTTTTTTGCAATTAACAAAACATTATCTTAAACTAACTTTTCCCAAGCTTGAAAGATGTTTTTTTTTCTTGGAGCATGAGCATGTGTTTATTGTCATATTTTTTTGCATTGAAAGAAATGTTTATACTGTTAAATTATTATGTTCAACTGTGTATGTGTGCGTGCGTGTGTGTGTATGAATATCAGAATGAGAAGGAAAAAAAAATCAAATAACTGCAAATAACGATCCTAAAAGATTCCTTAGCTTTTATTTTTTTTTTTTTCATTTCAGTATCCGCTTTTATTTTAATTTTTCAGGCTTGACTGCGGATTCACAATCAAACCAGTTGATCGTTCACGGGGCAGTCCACATCATGGATTATCTCGCAACATTGAAACAATTGATTCAAGTTTATCTCAAGATCCTGCGTGTGCAAGTCTTTTACCAAAACCTGACAATGATGAACGTTTCAACAATAATTTATTTGGTCAATTTAAAGGTTTCACATTAACACCCTAACAACAACAACAACAACAACAACACAAAAACTCATGGAACCAACAAAATCAGCTCCTCCACCCCCAACAATACCCACTGTTGTTATTAAAACAAATATTAAAACAGCCCAACGTAATAGTTCTTTAAAAAAAACTGCTGCCCCTATGTCACAACTATCTTCATCAAATGCTACTAATGTACAAACATTGAGTCAACATAATTCAAGACCATTAATAAGCAGTCCAGTTCTTGCTACTACAACTTGCACGTCATTGGAACGTATTGTTGGTGGTAAAATACCAACGAGACCAGCACCTGAAATGATGATGATCATCATCATCATCATAAAAAAATTAACAAAGATATAAATAAATTCATGTCATTAAATAGAATTGCATCAATGCTAAGACCATCTGGAATTGTTAGATCAATTTCACAACCAGCTAATAGTAATAATAATTCACAACAAAAATTAACAAAAGCAATTGACAAAGAAATATTAAAAAATCTTAAAATATCAAATCCAATATTACAAAATGACATTAATATAAAATCATCAGTTCTACCAATTGTTAATTCTGATGAAAGCTTAAATTGTCAACGTAAAAATGTTTTGATGCGAGCACAATCAATGAGAGATCATAGCGTAAAAAATAAACGACCAATGATACATAGTTTTGGATCAATGAGAGTTGGTAATAAAAGACCAATAAGTATACCAGCAAGTACAAGACCAACATCACCACCACCACCAATTCCACCTGGTGCATCTGATAAAACAATTGATCATCATCATACAATACCTGGTTTATCTGGATACCAAACACCACAAGTTAAAGCTTCAACTAAAAAATTAACAGATGATACATACGACGATTGCATGAATCTTGCACAAGACTCTGGACTCACTAAAATCATAGAAGAATCACCATCAAGTGATAATATTTATGCAGTTATTGAGGAGCCAATTGCTGTGGCAAAATTAAATACAACATCTAGTCAAGTAAATGAATACAAAATACCAAAACCAGTTGAAACAGCTGCAGGTTCTGATGGTTTACTATCAGAAATTGTATCAGAATTATCGAGTCTTAATTTTAATTCAATTTATTCAGCATCAACAATTGATAAAAAAAAGAAAGATAAAAAAATGATTGATAATTTGCAATCAAATAGTTCATCTGGTAATTATGCAAATACAAATAATTATAAATCACCAGAAAGTATTTATTCAAATGATTCATCAGTTGAATCAAATTCATCTGTATCAGAAACAAACTCTGGGTATCTTTTGCCATCAGCTGCTAATGATAAATCACAAAAACCATCAGTCAATTTAACTTTAACAAAAAATTCAAAATCATTGATAATAAATTCACAAGTTAAATTAAAAGATAATGAAAATGATGATGATGATAAAAATATAAAAGTAAATGACAAGGATGAATCATTAAAAGTTCACAATGAAATAAAAATAATTAAGAGTCCAACAAAAGAATCATCTTTGATTTTATCAAAACAAAATATTATTAAAAAAGAGCCAATAACAAAACCACCATTGAGTAGAACAAAGACACCACCTCATATTAATAAAAATTCGATAAAAAATGATCAACCAACAACGACAACAACAACAATAGCAACAACAAAAACAGTTCGTCAAGGATCTGATACAAGTTTAAAATCAAATAAGAGTCAGAGCAATAAAGAACGACGTGATTCAACTGGCTCAATAACAAAAGATGTGCCTTTAACAACATTTAAAAATAAAAATAATAGTCCAGATGTTGTTTCAAGTTGTTCAAAAAATACAACGACATCAGAATCACCAGATGTACTTGGTAACAGTGGTAAACTATTACAACAACAAAAAAATCAAAAAACAAAACTAAATAAAGCTCCAATAATGCCATCAAAACCAGGTAGCATTTTAACAAAAACAGCAACATTTAATGAACGTAAAAAATCACCAGTTGCCAATAATAGTATTGCTAAATCACTAACAACAAAAGATGATGTTAAATTATTAAATAAAAATGATACAAAATTAAATTCATTTAACAAAACGAGTGTTGCAACTTTACAACAAAAATTCGAACAACGAAATAAAATTGCAACAGGAAATTCAGTTAGAAAAACAAATTTAAATAAATAAATTTAATTTATTTATATTTTTTTAATTTAAAACAAAAAACATAGATATCTAGTCTGAATGAATTTTGAAATTCAATTCACTTGTAAATAAATATATATAAAAATAATGTCAGATAATTTTTTAAATATAAAAAAATAGTAAATACAAGTAGCATTTATTTTTAAAAGTTCAAAGAAAAATTAAAGATAAATAATCATTCAACACCTGTGATAACGCAAACACTTGTTGGAAATGATAGTTCAATGATAAATTTCAATATATATTTGAAATGTTGCTACTAGATTATAGGAGGATAGATAATATTTAATAGCCCTTGAATGCCCGACGAACGTAGGCCTTTAATTTTTTAAAATTTCGATGTTATTTCTCGTTTTTTAATATGTAAACACGACAAATAACATAAGTAAAAATAGATAAACCATGATATAGTTGACTTGTTTTTTACTTTCACAATTTACTTCTTCGATGTTATAATTTCCTAATTTTTTTTTTTTAATTTTTTGATTTGTATCAGGAATATAGAATGACCAAAGAGGTATTCGTCGTTTTCGCAAATTCTTTAGTTAGTTTGTAATTTAAATTGATAAATAAATTTCGAAAGATCCGTTTCTCTGATCACATTGTCGTATCCAATAACACACATATTTTTATCATTTATTTTCCCACTCGAACATTCTCCTTCTTCTAAATCCAAGATAACAACGTCTATCAGATAAACAAGGTCAAAGACGTGACACTTTTTTTATTTTCCATATTCATATATAAAAAAGACAACGCAATACACAGACACCTGTTTAACAATTTAGCGTAACCGTAAATCTATTGATGAATAATTTAAAAAATGGTGTTTAAAATTCTTTATATATTATATTTTTTAATTTTATTCAATAATAAAATTAATGCAAGGATATTAACAGAGTGTGAAGCTGCAAATGAACTGCGTAAATCATCAATAATATCAGAGACTTTTATCAGACACTGGGTTGCTATATTATTTATAAATTATAATATATCTACATATATATCGTTTAAAAGTATTTTAAATTGATTACTTTAACATATTTTTATTAGGTTTGCTTGATGAAATTTGAGAGTGGATTAGATACACGTTATATCAAAACAAATGGACCACTTGCCAGTGCATCCTACGGTGTGTTTCAAATATCAAGTAAAAATAACGAGTGGTGCATCAGAGGAAGAACCGGTGGAAAATGTAATGCCAAGTGTGAAAATTTTGCAAATGATGATATTAGTGATGATATTATTTGTGCCGCAAAAATATATTCAGATTTTGGTTTTAAATACTGGGAAAATTGGATGAAGAAATGTAAAACAGGACCACTTCCTGATTTAAATAATTGTCGTAATCGCAGATATTCCATTTCGAAATATCCACTTTGGTTAAATATTCAAATGTAAAAATAAATGCGAATATTTATTATTGTTTTCAATTTATTTTCCTTATTGTTATAAAATTGAAATAACACATTATGTAAGTATTTATTTTATCATCAAAGCAGGTGTTATCATCAACCTCACCAGTTGAAAATAAAATACCAAGATAAAATCAAATAAAAGCTTTAAAAAATAGTCTAAAGGTTTAAAATAATAATTTCAAAATGATTAAATATAATTTCTTATCAATATTTCTTCTGATATATAAAATAGGTGAATTAAAAAGTTATTTCTAACAAATTGTTTTGTAATAATACAATTCATTTATGAAATAGATTCAACTAGTAATTTCCATTATTATCATTGATCTATGATGACAGTATAGTAAAACCAAGTGAAATTTCAAGCTCATCAATTCACGTCATACCCACCAATATTGAGAAAAAAAAAATAAAAAAAATAATCATTTGCAAATTATTTATTACATAATATATTTAAAACCGGAGTTGCAACTTGTTGATCAAGGTCGTTATCTAAACTCGAATGAATAAATTAATAAATTAATAATCTTTTGTTATATAGCTACTTGTATATACTGCAGATATATCAATACATTTTAAAGTTAATAAATTGAAAAATAAAAATAAAAATATTACGTGGTCATGAAGAAGAGCGCGTTTCAATGCGACTTACATCTCCTTTCACTGGCGGAAGTGAATTGCGATGGGGTAAAAAAATATTACATAGAATCTGAAGTAAAATATAAAAATAAAAAAAAAAAAAAAAAAAAAAAAAAAAAAAAAAAAAAAAAAAAAAAAAAAAAAAAAAAAAAAAAAAAAAAAAAAAAAAAAAAAAAAAAAAAAATGCATTTTAAAGAATTTGACAATTTAAAATATTGTTATTCAAATAACCATATAAATAATATTTTTAAAAAATAATATATATATGAATATACATTTAAGAAAGGAAGAAAAAATTCTCAGGACGTTGGTGAAACTCAGTCGCTATCGACCTCTTGAAAGGTCGATTCAACATAAAACGATGAAAGTAAAGTGACTCTTTATTTTAACATGATTTATCTATCAAAAAAATTTAGAAAAAAAAATAATTTGTTTATTTATTTATTAACCCTTTTTTTATGATGACTTTTGTTCTTTCGTATGCACAGGCCTTTTTTTTTTTTTTTTTTTTTTCAGTCTGGTTATACCTTTCACCCAAATCCTTAAAAAGCCGAATATATTCTAAAAATAAAATATATATATATTTTTAAATACTAAGAAAGCTCGAAATTTCTTTAATTTATTTTCAGCTATTTTTGTATTTTTTTTGATGAGACGAGTAATGCATTTGTCAGTAGATAAAATACACATACAGGAAGCGTTTCACTAATAGTTTCACATACCACTTTGGTGATAATTACATGACATTAAATTGGTTCTATAGTTACACATTTGTCTATTGCAATAATACATTGTATATACGCATTGAGACACCTCAAAAGTAATAATAATTATATATTTTTTTATCTTTTTAAAGTGGCGTTACAGTAACATACTTTTTTTCATTTTTTATGTGACTGTTAAGTAGCCTGTTACGTTATTCTAAAAATAGTAATAATAATATTTTCATTTTTGTTTATATATTTAAATATTTATAATAAACAATTATTACACTTACGACATGTGTATGTGGTTATTAAAATTTTTGTGAAAGTTTATTTATTTATTTATTTATTTATTTATTTATTTATTTATTTATTTATTTATATTTTCTGCATATAGTCATGTTGAAAATAAATAAGACAAATATATTTAATGATTTTTAGTTTTTAATTTTAAACATTATAATTAGTTAAAATCCTTGAAGGTTCAAGATTCAAGATTAAATGAATTTGCATTCATATCGAGAAAGAAATACTTTCGAATAATAAATATAATTTTTTTTGTGATTTTTTTATTTCGTTATTTTAATGGTTGAATAATGCGCGTGTTTTTTTTTTTTTTTTTTTTTTTGTTGTTTTATTGTATTTATCATTGCCTTTCTAGAGATATAAAAATGACACGATGTGTTTGGCAAAAAACAAAAAAATAAAAAAAAAATAAATTAAATCTGATCTTAATATTTTGCAATGAAATTAATTAATGTATTTTTGAGTACTTAAAAATTAAAGTAGCAATTAAAGTTTACTGTAAATAAAATCGAAATTTTCAAAAGAAAAATAAATCGAAACTTTTAAAATCAAATTGAAATGATTTTTTTTCTTTTATATATATTTAATCCAGAGTGAATGTATTGAATGAAGATCTCAAGGCTCCAATAATTTAACAGATATAATAACAGTTTTATAATAAAAAATCAAGTAGGGTGGCTGATATTGCACCAATAAAAAAAAGAAAGGAATTAAATGAAGGAGAATGGAAGAAGAAGACCCCGAACATGGTCTCAGCGAAAGTTACAAAACCCCCCAGGGGAACTTGTTGTCTGCCCCTTTCTTCTTAATTTTTTTTTTTTTTTTTTGTAACATTACCCTCAAGCTAAATAAATAAATATAATAAAATAAAATAAATTCATTAATAAAAATTTAAAATATATTGATTACAACTCTCAAGCCATCGCTCATAAATAAATTAAAAATAAAAATAACAGCAGCGATAAATCAGCAAACAATATACAACTACTTAGCATTTTCAATAATGAAAAATCCATCATCTTTCTGTCAGTATGAAAAAAATAATTTAAACAACTATAAAATTTATTTATCTAAAAAAAAAATAATTAATAATAATATGAGGTAGATAAAAAGAGCATATAGTGGTTTGAGTATTTCGCAAAGTAGGCCGGGAGTTCACGTGAGGATAATCGAATTCCATGACGAAGAAAGCGTTTTCCCTCTCGATCAGTGGTCACCATCACTGGACAAAAATAAAAAAAAAAAAAAAACAACTTACAAATGCATTTTAACATGTATTAACTTGGTTTGTTCGTAAATATCTTAATAATAAATTCACATAAATTTAATTCAACTCTCATGTTTGTTGGTTCATCTTATCCACTATCATCATCTTGCTAAATACAAAATAAAATCAAGAAACTATTACGTACTTTTTTATTTTACTTTTTTCATCGAGCTAAAATCCACGGAAGCAAATCATCATCATCATCATCATCATCATCATCATCATCATCATCATCATCATCATCATCATCGTACCAGTTTACTGAATACATAAGACATACTATTTTTCTTCCTCATGAACTCATAAGTTGATGTCTAAAAACAACCACACTTGTTACTTGAATTATTTATTTATCTAAAAAGAAAAAAAACAAAAGTTAAAATTTTAATTTAAGACTAGATGACTATGAAAGTATGTATATATATGTATATTTTAAAATATTATAATGAAAAATTGCAGATGACGTTATTTGTAAAATTCGAAATAAAAAATTTTAAAAATTCCACTGGAAATTTCGATATGGAGAGAAGGATGTTACATTGACGCTTTCGCTTGTCAGTAAATTAAATATCAAAATAAAATGCGTAAAGAGGAAATGATGATAATAAAAAAAAAGTTGATTCAATTATGCTTATGAAGATTATATTGGACAGATTGTGTCCTCGGCCCAACTTGATTGACTTTCTTTTAGTCTTATTGCAGCTGAGACTTTGCAACAAAAATCACATATAAATTATAATATTATTTTTCATTTGTTGATCTAGATTTTATACCACCAAAAACAGCATAATTAATTTGCTTAAAAAAATTAAAACTCCATGTTTCAGGGTCGAATGAGATTGGCAGATGTAATATATTTATATCTGATCCAATTAAATAATGTTCATGACCTAAATGAAAACAAAAAAAAAACATTTATTAAATTAAATATAAAAATGTATTTTTGTTATAAGTAAATAAATTTAAAATTAAATAGTTAACAACATTCATCTTGACGTAAGGATGAATAAATAAAAAAAAAAAAAAGTTAAAGATCAAATCAGTGAACCAGATTACAGCTATTATTAACAAAAGTAACAAAAGAAAATAAATATTATTTTCTCACGATGATCGAATAGTAAAAATTTACAAACCAGGAAGAATATAATTAACAAAAAGTAATTTTATAAAAAAAAAAATATTATAATAATTACGAAATCAAATTAACTCTCGAAATGAAACTGAATGTGTTTTTTTTTTCTGTTCTCAGTAATGTAGTTTAGATTTGGCGTAAATTAGTATTTAATCGAGGCCAAGAATAATTTTACATAATCAAGATGAATCAAGATGCATCAAATTACCTACAAAGAACATGATATATTTTTATATTTTTTAATTAATAAATTTCCAAATAGTCAAGTATCAAGTCTAGGCCTAGGACACTGTTGATTCTCCACCAGAAAAACATGAAGAATCCAAACAACAAATTCAATCATGATAAAACTAAGCCTATTGGAATTGATTGATTTTATTTTTTTTTCATTCCTTAAATACACGCACAAGATGAACAAGTCATTCTGTATATAAAAGAAAAAAAAAAGGTAAATTAAGAGAGGACTAAATGATGATGATGATAATAATAATAATAAAATTCGAAAAAAAGAAGAGCTGCATTTACTCTCACTCGAGGTCTGTCCCCGTCTCTTCTTCGTTGTCACTTTTCCCTCTCCAGATAAATCCCTACTTAACATCAGGGTATAAAGCACCCGGGTGCAACTAACTCAAAGTCACAAAGAGCCAAAACGGCATTGCAGTAACCAACATGAATCCACTTTTCGCGGTAAGCATCATAATAGTGTTACATCTAGAAAAAAGCAAAAAAAAAAATAATAATTTTCAAGTGATATTAACAAAATGTTTATTTATATAATTAACTTAACTTAATTTATTTTAAAAAATATTTTCAGTGTGTGATAATTAGTCTGGCAGGTGTTGCCTTAGCTGAGCCACCAGTATCATCAGGATATAATTACAACAGACCAAGTAGCGGTGGTAATTCAGGAGGAGGAGGTGGATATTCATTAGGAGGTGGTGGTGGATATTCATCAGGTGGTAGTGGTGGTGGTGGTTATACACAAGTATCATCTGGTTATCCAACAAGTGAGGGTGCACAAGTTGATGGACAATTGCTTGAACAAATACGTCAAATTTTATTAAAAGAAGAATCACAATCACAACAATCTGGTAGCTTTGGAGGTTCTGGTTATGCACCAAGCTCAAGCTATGGACCACCAAGTGGTAGCTATGGACCACCATCATCACAATATGGTGTACCATCAATAAATAATGGACGTGTTGTTGGTATTGATTTAGAAGGTATTAGACAGGCAATACAAGTTGCACAATTCCATCAAGCAACTCAAACATCTGGTAATACTGGTGGATATCCAAGTGGTCCAACTGGTGGATATCCAAGTGGACCAACTGGTGGATATCCTTCACAACCATCTGGTAGTTATGGAACACCAAGCAGACCACCAAGTGGAAGCTATGGAGCTCCATTCTAGATTTAAATATTTAAAATAAATATTTAAAAAGAAAGAAAATACACCAGACATCATCAAATTATCTTTTTTAAAAAAAGAAAAATAAATAATATTAATAATCAGAATAGAAAAAAATTATAAAAATTTAATCAATAGAGAATTTGTTTGTTTTTTTTTTTTTTTTAATATTAACATCTAGGCAAATCGTATCAAACAAAAAAATGTCTGGATAAAACGAATTTTTTATTTCTTTTTAATACAAAAAATTATGAAAATCAAATGAATAAATGATAATTCTGGATATGATGAATGATATTAAAATGAAAAATAATCGCTAAATAAAAGCGATGGAGAAATTAACTCCGAAAAAATGAAAAATAAAAAAAAAAAAAACAATTACCTGAGGAGGTCAAAGAGATAAATGGAGGAGAAAAAAAGATGATCGTAATTTGCTCGATGTAAATTAACGATTTTTGTAAATAATTAAAACAATACAAACACAAAAAGAGAGAAATAAATTTGGAAGCAAATGATTGTAAGATTCATGGAGCATTATCACGTTTAAAATAAAAAATTATCAATTGAAAATTATGATGCAAGAAAATTATTGGCTAAAAATTGCCATTAAAAGCTCATAATTATTAAAATTGTAAATATTTTTATTTAAATTAGTGACACGCAAGTTAACTTAGGGCATTCAATTAAAACTTACGTGTCACTTGTCTCAATAATCAACAATCAAAATTACATCAACAATGTTTTCTCTTATAGAAAAAAAAACACAAAAATATTTTGTATTTTTTTTTTTACTAAATAATCATGCAATTATTATTTTTTTATGTTACTTGTATAAAGGCTTTTTTGTAGAAAAAATAAAAGAAAAAATAAAAAAACGTCGCCACCGTTTAAAAAAAAAAAAAAAAAAAAACTGTCTTATTGTTATTATTACTATTTTGTTTGTTGTTGAGGAGATCAACACCACCTTTCTCCTTTCACTTGATGCAATTTTTTTCATTTATTTATTGGATATATACAAGAACGCACTGGACATGACGTAAATAAATGAACCTGATCGATCTCTAGATGAGAACAAGGACCAAAAAAAATCAACATTTCGAAATTCGAAAGTAAATGATGTTTTGATGATGTTGGGGACAAACTAACACTGTCCTCGAATTTGTTTTTTATTTATTCTGGACCATGTGCTGAATTTATTTACACAAACAAGTTTTATAAGGAGTTGCCAATGTAATCTCGATGATTACGTGTTTTTGACTATTATGGAACTTTTTAAAACTTGATTGTTATTTTAAAAATGTTGACGAGTCATCTTGATGTTAATATGTGCAATTTGTCATTAATTATGTTGCTAAAATAACGCAATGATTCACAAATGGAATACAGTGACAAGTTGAATAATATTATAAACAAATTTAGATGATATTTTTTAGCTTAATTGTGTTAATTTGAATGCTTTGTTTTTTTTTTTTTTTTTTTATGGAAACTATTACTTAAAAATGATATATTATTTTCTTTTTTAATATGTTAACACGCAGAATAATACAGAGAAAGTAAAATAATCGTGGGAACATAATGAATGAAGACTCAATTTACCAAGAAACAATTTACCAGATTAATATAATGATATCCACCACTACTATCAACACGTTTGACTCTCTCAACGACTTTTAAAAAATGTAAAATAATATTTTAAAACCACAGTATGTTATTTCGTAACAATATTGTTGTAAAAATAATTGTAACAATAACTGTGTCAAAGAAAAATAAATTAACACAAATAAATTACTAAAAAATTGCATCATAATTTAATGAAAAAAAATTAAATAATAAATAATCATGCATAAAGATTTAAATGCTAAAGAAATTTTTAAACTGATTGTTTATTAGCTCGAAAAATAAAAAAAAAAAAAAAAAAAAAACGAAATAAAATTAATAGGAATAGTAAAATATTATCCTGAGATTTATGTACATACGACAAACGACTTTGATATTATTT
>JAPYYR010003991.1:0-10630 GCA_030523065.1 Aphidius colemani | reverse complement strand
AAGACAGTATTTTTATATTAATAAAGGGAATAATTTATATTTTTATGAAAGTTGAACCTTTTAGAAAATTTCAAAAAAAAAACACTTTGATAAAGTCTGATGTAAGACTGTAAAACAAACATATACAAATTTATTGAGAAATAAAATTATTAAATAAATTAAATTGGAAAAATAAAGCGTACTATTATATGTTGTAATGATTTTACAACAATAAAGTAATTATGAGGAAGCAAACGTGAAGCCTCAAGTGAAAAGCCCTGACTGAGTTATTAGGGTCGAACTGGAACAAGAAAATACAGCACACTCATTCACGAATTATCACATCCTATCACGCCTATGAGAGTATCAGTGTGAGGGTTGTTCGAACGTTTTCTTTGTCCATATTAAAAGAGATGAATCGTTTCGCTTGGGATTTTTACACATATTCATATTTATATTTTCAGATCTTAGTATCAAGAATACAGTAAAAAAAAAATTCTATAAACATATTATTTAAGCCCATATCCTTATCATATTAAATTAATCTTGTAATCGAGCTATAAAAAAATGGCTAGTTATGTCTATTTTTACATCATCAATGTTGTTATATTATAAAAGTACTTCCACCCATCACAACAAATAATAGTTATTTTTTTTTATTGTCAATAGATGTTTCATTTTTGTCTTCATCATCATACAGATTGACTTTGATTCGAGTTATTATATTTTTCGAAAAAGAAAAAATACAAAGAAGAGTATTTAAAAATGATGAAAGCACAAAATGGAAATATTTTGAACAGAGTCCAACGACCTGCAGTATACACATGAATGTACTTTATCATGTGCATCTTTCGAGTATGCGTTTGTATGTATAGTAAATTCGTCTTGCAGACGACTAATTCAAAACTACATATTTAACTCTTGGTAAACGCTTGGACATGTTGCCTAGGTAATACAGTGAAAAGGGACTAATGTATAGACGACACACAAAAGAGAGTTTCAGCTGGCCACGAGGGATTTAAGTGAACTCATTGAGGTCTCAGTGAGGTAGGTGTAAGTTTACACATAACAAGCATCAGTTGGTTCATGATCAACGGCTATATAGTTATATACACTGAGCTAAAGAAAGAAACAAAAAAAGTTGGTACATAACGAAGAAAAGACAAGGTACAGAGGCTATAGGGGAAGAGTGCATATGGAAGATTGTAATGAAAGTCCACAAAACCTCATTAAGTCATTTCAATTAATTTATTTTATAGTATTTCCTTGTTCATTTTTGGATTATTTTGAGCAAGTTTTTGATAAACAAAATTTTTTCACTTTATTTTCATTTTTTTCGAATTAAAGTTGCATGTTAATAACTCTCAATAATTGCCCTACCTTATCCTGTATCTAAAATGAGACGTTATTTATAACTACAGAAATTTAGGGTTTTTTTTTTTTTTATTCTTCAAAATATTTGAAGCAACTTATAAATAACATTACTAAATAATTACAGCTCGATATTAAGCTTATTAATGTAGAACTCTTTACAGTGTCTGCGTGTGCATACCTGTATTGTTTAACTTTGTGGCTGCCTGACATAGTAACTTTGTAAAGAATGCATATATTTTATTCCAAGAAAACTTCTATCCAAAAGTACACAGGTGTCATCCTCTCAACGTTAATATTATAACAACTTCATTTTCGTATACACACATTTTGTATTTCATGTTAATTTATAAAATGTCTGACGATGTATCTGATGATGATTGATAAAAACTTATCACATTTCTGTACTGTGCTTTATAATCTTACTACCTTCATTGTTATACTTCTCGAATTACGAAGAGTTGTGTCTAGGTTCAAGAGGATGTTTTATTCATTCATGAAAAATTGTATTGGTATGAATATTTATTGGAGAATTAAGAAACAAAAAAATAATACAATTCAACTTTTCAGTCTGTAATTTTTTTTCCCACTTTTTAGTATTCTGTAGAACACTTATGTTTCCACTCAGGGTGTGATTTTTAGTTATTTTAAGATATTTCTTGAATCAATGAACCGATTTACTTGATGTTAAATGAAACTAATGTTTTTTTGTTTTGCCAGAAACAATGGTCATCATTTTTTTTTTTATTGCGGCACATATTTTATTTAATATGGCCATTTTCAATGTGGCCAAATTTTAAAAACTACCTGATCGATTTCGTTTTTTTTCCAATCGATAACGCTTGATTAGAAGACTTTACGATATTTTTTTCGAATTTTTATATCAATTATTTTTCTTTTTATTCAACGAAACGTAGTGTCACAAAACGTTTTTTTAAAATAATTTTTAAACTAGTCAACCGATTTCCTTGATGTTAAATAAAACTAACATTCTTTTTTTTCCCAGAAACAATGGTCATAATTATTTTTTGATTGTGCCCCATATCGGATTAAATACGGCCATTTTTTGACATCGTAAATTTTGTCTGATCGATTTCGTTTCTTTTCTGAAAAGAGAATCAATTATTTTAAGGTAAAAAGAAAAAAGTATTGAAGACAAATGAAAAAAATTAAATAATTTTTAAAAAGTGTTCTACAGAACACTTATGGTGCATGATCACCTGACATCACTTTTTTTTTTTCTACTGTTTGTTACGTCCAGTGAGACGCTAATTTTTTTTCTGCCTAAGATTTTTTTTATCCCACCGTGGAACTCGAACCTGTGACCGTACATACCCTATCTAACTCTCTAAACCTAAAATTGTGCCTTAGCCCGCTCGACTGCAGGCGCGATACGCACATGAAAAGTTATTTGTTTTACTTAAGTGACGAGATATTTTTTTTTATGTATTGTACTTCACATTGTCCTTCACAAATAATCACTAAAAAATTAATTATTTTTTTATATTTTTTTTTGTGAACATTTCTAATGTAATATTAGTTTGAATAGAAAAATACTCTGTTTGTATCAAACGAAAAATTGATTCCTTCGAAACCTTTATTGTTCATAATAAAATATGCAACCGTTTGAATCAACACCCTTATGGCATAACTTCAGGACATAGAGGTCTACAAGGAGCGTAAGGCCGTTGTGAGGCTCATTGAATGGAGCAAGTCAGTACCTTTTTTTGCCGGTGATGCCACTTGTGCTTCCTAAGTTCCATGGCCACATGTTATTTTTGTTTTGGCAAAAAAAGGTACTGACTTGCTCCATTCCGTGAGTTTCAGTAAAATCAGACAGTTTACACTCCTTGTAGACCTCCATGCTTCAAGAGTTTATTTCTCGTTGCTGTCCTTTTGCCGTTTGAAGCACGAAACATACGGAATCAAACAGTCATAATAGTGTTCGTGTCAAGAAAGAGGGGGATATCATTCAGAAGTTTTTTTTTGACACGAACCATTTATCGTTTCTAATAAGACTATATCTAAATATTATGAACAAATTATTTTTATAATTATTATTCTAATAATATTTAACTTATTTTTCTCCAGGTTTAAAAAAAAAATGTTATTTAAAAATATCAAATAATAAAGAAAGAAATATTGTCAGGACCGAGATTTGATAAGTCCAACTTGACGAGGAGGATCTGATATGTATAATCGCATAAATTATCAATCGAAGATGAATTATTTAAATACTTATCTAAATTCGTTACATCTGTATGTATATGTTAGGTGACGGTCGTTTGAATATTCTAGGGAGAAGGACATATCACAAAATTGTGTATTGTCATTCTTCAGTGCATAGAAGCGTGAGACGAAACATTAGAGGCACTTATAGTGCATTTGGCGTGCAGATTCAAAGTAACACCATGATCTCGTCGAATATTTGAATATATGTATACAACTACTTATACTATCTGTAGCTGTGAAGTAGGACAGATAGAGAAAATTAGTTCGTCTAGAAGAGAGACATTTTAGTATACATGTTGGTATGTATAAATTTGTGTATCAGTGGAACGACACATTCGAAATGGTGGTGAAGCTTAGTCATTGGCAAACAGTAGGTTAGACGGGAGAAATGTTACAAGAGATTATCTTGGAATTAGAAATAGATGGCCAGGTCACAATGATCCTACTGTATCTTCGTTAGGATTATAAAAGGATTACTATTTGGATCTGAAACTCGATTCACCGTATTTAGTTTACTGATCAAGATTTATATTGTACAAGAGTTTTGTTTGAGTGACGGAAGTTTCGTCAGTCTTCCAATATTGTTATAAATATGAAAGTACAGCTTTTTTTGAAATATTTACAAGAAGTCGATCGAATACTAAAAATTATAAGCTGTCGTTCCAAAAAAAAAAAACCATTGAAAGACTTTTTTTTTTTTCTATATATATACATTGATTTTGGATGCTTTCTCTAGTTTATCGATTGTGGTGGCAGTTGTAATTCCCTTCCATCTATCTATTTTACTAGTCGTTTTGCTTTTGTTAATTGCTTCCCTCTTCTGATCCTCTGCTTTTCCGATCTGCTTTTTTTATTTTCGTTTTTTCTTATATTGCTAATTTTTTTTATATGTATATGGATCATTGATTCCCCTTGAAATGCTACAAATATATTTTAGCTTTGATTATATTGTACAAATTCTATCGTTAGTTCCAATTGCATGAAATTTATGGAACTGTGTAGACTTAATTTATACAAACGACTATCACTAACCGTATCTTTTTTTCTATAGATTTGAAGATGAAGTACTCTATCATTATTCAGTATTAATGTTCCTGAAAAATAAATTTTTTAAAGCTTTAAAAACATATCATAGAAACCTCACATTAACCATTTTTACTGCATTATTATGTTGGTTCTGCAGAAGAGCACATCACAAGTTTCATTAAAGTAATAAATTAATCAAAAAGCTTATACACAGTTTTTAAGTTTTCGATTTGACATGAATCTAATGTCAAAAATACTCTACGGTTTCCGTGTTTATTCCTGTGTAGGAATTGCCAAGACTCACAACATGGCCGAGCCTTGTTCCAATTATGACGTGTTAACTTGTAAAATTTACGTGTAAATTACCGAGTTAACATGTAAACTAACATTTCGATTTTTTTTTTTTAATGTCATCTAATAGTGCGCCACCCATTGGCCGTGGCTTCATTGACTCATTGCTGGTTCTTTCTTACCGAGGCTCGTAATAAGGCTCTTACCACTACTCGACCGTTCATCGGCCAAGTCTTGGTAAATTATTGGGTAGCCAAGACTGGAAACAGATGATTAAGCCAAGGCTTGGCTCATTGAAAGGTGGCCAGCCATTGATCAACCATTAATTGGCCAAGCCTTGGTGAATTATTGGGTCACCAAGACTGAGAATATACACATTAGTCGAGAGTTACTCACAACAGCTAATCATTTTTTTTACATAGCACAAATTCCGAGAGGAAATTTTTTTTTTTTATAAATTATGAAAATACATTCCGGGATACATATAAAAACAACAAATAAAATTTTTATATCATCTGACTGTCGGAGATAACTTCACCCTTCACCAACTTTGAAATCAAATTTTAAAATATGATGATGACTATTGAAATAAATGATTTTAATAATTTACAATTCCATTCTATCCATCTTTAATATTCTAAAAAAATTAAACTATTTAATAGTATATTTACCTTTTAATAATTAATCAAATTTTACAACTTTGCGTTTTTATAGCTAAAAACAGAATTTATTTTATCTTTTTCATTCTTTTTTACTCACTATATTGCTCTCTTTTTTATAAACCAAGTCAAGATATTGATTCGTTTCAATTTAACATAACTTTCGTTATGTTTAATAATTCATTAAAACACAAAATTCAGCATTTATTTATTATTATTATTATTATTATTATTATTATTATTAAAATTCAGTACATGTTAATGTCTTTTAAATTTTTTCAATTTAAATTCATGCAGTCTCGTATTTTTTAGCAGAACTTATCTGTTTCAGTAAGATTTTATTATCTTGTTTTTCGAAATATTTACAAAAGTCAGTACAGGAAAAATTTTTAAAATTCTATAGTTATAAGGTGTTTTATATTTGTCACAAGAAATTTGTTTCTTTTACTTGATCACTGTGTATTAATCATAGAAAATACTCTATCACAGTTGGCATTATGTGCTGGTATAGCAAAAAAATATTCTGCTACTTTTATAATTTCGGAGCAGCTTTCTTTACATACATTAGAAACAAGAAAATCCACAATTTTTTTTTCACAGCTCCGTTTGAAAAACTCATCATCATTTTTTTTCGATTTACAAAAATTTTTTAAATTCAAAAATTGATCAAATATTTTGTCTTCAACAGTATTAATGTTTCGTTTTTCAAGATCAATCATCCTATCACTAAGTTCGTCCCATTCAAGATCAGCATTTTTTTCCAAGTTAATCCATTTAAATACCTTCATCACATTTAAATCTATCACAAGTTTTATGTGTATGATTTTTATGTTTATGTTTAAATAAATAATAATAAACAATATAATTTATAACAAACATCAATATCGTACTTTAAATTCTTCAAATTGGTCAGTCCATTGCATCAGGTAATCTTCAGCTACTTTATACGTTTTAATAATTTTCTCTTCAAAATCGTTACATATTTTTTCTTGACTATCTTCTCTCAAATCTTTCAATATTTTTTTACAAGTAAGTGACACAAAACGTTCCCGAGATCGTGCTTTCATCAAATTTATGACTTGATATATTATAAATTTCATTTCAAGAACACTGTTTTTTTTTTTTTTTCTATTTCTGCTGTTATATTGTGAAAAACAGACATGATTGTATGAACAAAAAATAAATAACATTCAGAAATATCATCTTTAAAGGAATTTGCGAACATTGCTGGTGGATCATCTTGGGATAAAAAATACGATTTTAGAGCTAGAAACATCTGTAAAACCCTATTTACACATGACATTAAGCTTAACCACCTAGTTTTACTATGATACAACATATCTCTAAACGTAATATCGTTCAATTCACAGGATTCTTGTAATTCACTTGTTCTCACTGTATATATTCTAAAATAGTTACAAATTTTTAAAACTATTGAATCAATAGCATATGAACCAAATCGATCAAGAGCATCTTCAATGGCATTGTGAAGAATATGAGCTGGGCATCCTACTCCTACAAGATTTGTATTAATTTTATTCTTTAAAAGACTAAAAATATTATTTTGTCCTCCTCGTTTACGACCACCGAAATTCGTGTTGGTATTATCGACTGAGAATGCAATAAGTTTATTTTGTAAAGAGTGCTGATTTAGAACCTTTTCAATTAGTGATAAAATTGTTTCAGCTTTTTCATCATAAGTGTTTTTTAAATCGAGTATTTTTGTTTGAGTACAACCCTGTTTGTAATTAAAGTACTGAATAATAAGTGGAAATAACTTAATATATCCATGATTACTCGAATCAGTACTATAATACTCATCATAATACAGGATCTTGATAATTTTTTTATTCTTGACGAATTCGTCATGTAGATATACTTCAAATTTCATCTATATATCGAGAGATATGGTAGTGCCTCGTGTCAAGTGAGAGAAAAAAAAATACTTTACCGAGCCTAATATACACCGTACAGAGATAACTTCACCCTTCGTTAACTTTAAAATCAAATTTTAAAATATGATGATGACTATTCAAATAAATGATTTTTATAATTTACAATTCCATTCTATCCATCTTTAATCCTCCAAAAAAAATTATTAATTTTAATAATTAATCAAATTTTACAACTTTGCATTTTTCTAGCTTCAAACGGAATTTATTTTATCTCTCTCATTCTTTTTTACTCACTATATTCCTTTCTTTTATATAATACAAGTCCAGATATTGATTTGTTTCAATTTAACTTAACTTCGTTATGTGTCTTTTCTAACTTATTCATGTGCCAAACAAAATCACAATGTCAACGGTGACAGATACTCTAATGATTTATTTTATATCATCCAAATGATTTAAAAATTATATTTTAAGAAAATCAACTTGTTTCATACAAAATGAAAATTAACCACCAATTGCAAATGCTTATGGTGATCAAACTATTATCAAATTTTTATTTGAAAATTCAAAATATAGACATTTATTTTACACCAGATATCTTTTATAATAGAAAAAGAAATAGTTTTTTGTTTCATCATGTCATTTTTCATTGCACATATAATCTTTACAAAAAGATGTCATATAGAACGAAAAAAAAAAAAAAGTGTCAAATCAGTTTTAATTGTAATAATACTTGTTTTACATATGTTTTATTTTTATTTTTTACAAAAAGATATGATAGAAAAAAAAATTCAAGTGGTAAACTATTAGTATAAGTGAAAAATATTCGTTGACATATAATAAAGTCTTAATAGTGTTGACATTTTAACACTTGACCTCGCCGAGTTCTTCGCAGAAAAAATTTGAGGCTTTACACGTAAAATGACCCACGGCCAATAATATTTGTCACTCTTAATAACATTGCATAACGTGTATGTCAAAGAATATTTCATACTTATACTGATTGTTTACCACTTGAATTTTTCTGATTTCATATCTTTTTGTAAAAAAAAAAAAAAAAATAAAACATATGTAAAACAATTATTATTACAATGAAACACGTTCCCGAACACTCGACACTTTTTTTTGTTAAAAAAACTTGTTTTTTTCTTTTTCGTTTGATATATAAATATAAAATTAAATCAATAAATAAATATATATATATTATTTTTTTAAAACATTGGAACAAAAAAAAGTTTGATTTGTTTATTTTTTTTTATATCAGTGACAATTTCACTAATATAACGTTCACAAAAGTTTATTTCTACGTCGTTGGTCACTGTCCCAAGAACACAAACCCTAATAATTTTAAGGGACCACATATAAACATCCAAAAACTTGCATTCTCATATTTGTAAGTTTTTGGAATATAAAACCAATTTTTGGAATTTGTATGTGAAGTTAAAAAAGAAAATACATATTTTTTGTCTTACAGTCAAACAAATTTAAAGAGTTTTTATATAATCATTTACTTGTATCGTAATGATTGTTAGTTTAGCTGAAAATGTAAACCCCAGTGAGTTGATTGTATGATGTATTCTTAGTCGGCAGGAAATTTCCCTTAAAAATTAAATTGAGATCGATTGTTTTCATAATGTGAAATAGTATTCACGTCAATTATTAAATATTGACAAATATTATTCTCTTTCACACGCCCGAGATGAAAAAATTTTGTATCCGAGAGGTATTTTGCCTCCAGTAAAAAACTAACCCGAGTGGAAATTTGGTTAGGCTCGACGGATTTGATATCCGATCCTGATCAAGTATTGATCAAGTTACCTTATTTCAGGACTCCTGAACGAATCCTGAGATTTAATTAAGATACTTGACCACATCTTGATCAAGTGAACCTGATCAAAACTTGATCAAAAGATGATCAAGTTAAACATTTTTAAATAATTTTCCCTGTTCAAGATTTGATCAAGATACTTGACCGCATCTTGATTAGAGGGTGCATTTTGACTAAACGTACAATATAAAGATGAAAAAATCTTTATCTTCATCGAAGGCCTGGTGGCCGAGCGGTTTAAGGCGTACGGTTAGAAGTTGAGACCTCATCGTCCGCGGGTTCGGGATCAGCGACTTGCGTGCACTTAATTTATTTAATTGTAAAAGTATGAAAACCATCATCTTCCTTACCCCCCCCCCCCCACCCCTCTTCTCTTCTCATAGCAATGAATAAACAAGTAATTAATGAAGAAGGTGAAGCTAATTGAAGAAAAAAAAAATTAAGCTGACCAGGTAACTTGATCAAACCTTGACCAGGTAACTTGAACAAATCTTTACCAGTGTTACGTACCAATTTAATTTTTAATTTTATATTGAATTTATTAATTGAATTTATGTAATTTTGTAATTTTTATTTATATTTGTTTTATGTATTTATTTTTATTTTAATAATTTTCTTATAGTAATTAAAAATCAAGCTGGTATTTAACGTTATTTTAAGAATCCTCTTGTTTTGTTATTCCCTACAGGGTAACGGGTTAGGAGGTTTTGTGTATTTGTTAGTGAAATGTATACCTTGAGAATGTATCTTTTCATTTATTTCCAAATGAGAAAAGAGCGTGTCAATCTGGATGGTCAACTTGATGTTGTTGTTGTTTCTCCTTTGGTGTTGAATTGTAGAATTTAGGAATTTTGATTTTAAGGTTTAAAATGATGATAACTTTTATTGATTATTGTCGAGTTTTGTATTAAAATTTAACTTTGATTTTTATTTTAAAGTTATGTATTTTGTATTATAATCTTTATTGTTTTAACAATTGGTATTTTACTTTTTGAGATGTTGACTAGCTTACAGTGGTCGTGAGTGTGAAGCTCCTTAAACTTAAATTATATTTCCTAACTTATTTGTTGTTTTAATTAGGAAGGGATTTAATATTTTGACCAATTTAAATCATTTGATTTCATTGTAGTCAGCATTTTATTTATTTTATTTTCTTAGAACTATTCTTACTTGCAACGGATGTCTGATTTTGCATTTTTTTTGTAGGTATTGCTTACTGGTTTGAAATTAGATATTTATTCTTTCTTTAAAAATTATTTGTTAACGTTTTAAAATATTGATTGTGACATCCGGTGTTCATAAAAATAATTTTAATAAATTTTTATTTAATAATTTTATCTATAATCTAA
>JAPYYR010003989.1:0-13561 GCA_030523065.1 Aphidius colemani | reverse complement strand
ATCATCATCATCATCGAATGAAAATGCGGCGTAACACTGTCGGGTACAGCTCCACCTGGATATAACTCAAGCTGAAATTCAGGCTTGAGCTGATAAAATAGACTTTTAAAGTTGTCTCATATACACACTTTTTATATATTATTTCTTTTAATTTTTAGCTTTTGGAAATGCTGAAATTTTATGCTAGATTTGAAATTAATGAAGACACTGGAAATCCACTTACTGATCATGATATGACTGAATATCATTATGCTAAAATAACATCATTACAGGTAAATTTTTAATTAATAATTATTAATAATAGCCAATACCAATTTATTTTTATAATATAATTTCATATTTAATATTTCATTTCATTACAGAAAGCTGTATTTGTTAAATTTCCTGAATTACGAAACTTTAGTTTGGCTAATGTTGCAAGTGTTGATACACGTGATACACTTACTAAACATTTTGGTTCATTATCTGTTGAAAAATTAAAAGCCATTGCAAGTTATTTGAGTCTAGTACCACCAGATGAAAGATTAGCTATTGAAAATTGGTATAGACTTGATTTAAATTTTCTATGTGAATTATTAGTATCACGTCATGAAAGACGTGCATCACAACTTGAAGAATTAAATGAAATGCCACTTTATCCAACAGAAAATATAATATGGAATGAAAGTATTGTACCAACTGAATATTTTTCTGGTGAAGGATGTTTAGCATTACCAAAATTAAATTTACAATTTTTAACATTACATGATTATTTATTACGTAATTTTAATTTATTTCGTTTGGAATCGACATATGAAATACGTCAAGATATTGAAGATTCAGTTAGTCGTTTAAGTCCATGGAAAGCTGAAGATAATGGTGTTTATTTTGGTGGTTGGGCTAGAATGGCACAGCCAATAACACAATTTGCTGTTGTTGAAGTTGCTAAACCAAATATTGGTGAAAAACGTCCATCAAGAGTACGTGCTGATGTATCAATAAATTTAAATGTCAGAAAAGAAATTAAAAATGAATGGGAAAATTTACGTAAACATGATGTTTGTTTTTTAATAACAGTTAAACCATTAAATCCAATTGGTACAAAATACAGTCATAAATTACCATTTGTATCACAAGTTGGTTTAACAACAGTACGTGGTTGTGAAGTTGAAGGTATGCTTGATTCAAATGGTAGAGTTATTGAAGATGGACCAGAACCAAGACCAGCATTACCTGGTGATAAACGTACATATCGTGTATGGCTTGATTCAAATCAATATCGTATTGATATGGACAATGCATCACATGGTAATGATGATGTTTATGAAACATTTAATATTATTATGAGAAGAAAACCAAAAGAAAATAATTTTAAAGCTGTACTTGAAACAATTAGAGAATTAATGAATACAGAATGTGTTGTACCAGATTGGTTACATGATATTATACTTGGTTATGGTGATCCAGGCTCAGCAAAATATACAAGAATGGATAATGAAATACCAAAAATGGATTTTAATGATACATTTTTAAATATTGAACATTTAAAAAATAGTTTTCCTGATTATACATTAAATATTATTAATAATAATGATAATAATGATAATAACAATAAACCACCATTTAAATTAACATTTGAAGATGTTTATCATAAAAATAATAATGATAATTATGAAAAAAAAAATATAATAACTGTTGAATCACATGTATTACCAAGCAGAGGACCATATAAATCAAATAAACTTAAAAATAATCAAATACCATTTACACCAACTCAAGTTGAAGCAATACGTTCTGGTATGCAACCAGGTTTAACACTTGTTGTTGGTCCACCAGGTACTGGTAAAACAGATGTTGCTGTACAAATAATATCAAATTTATATCATAATTTTCCAAATCAAAGAACTCTCATTGTGACACATTCAAATCAAGCACTTAATCAATTATTTGAAAAAATAATGGCACTTGATATTGATGAAAGACATTTATTACGTCTTGGTCATGGTGAAGAGGCACTTGAAACTGAAAAAGATTTTAGTCGTTATGGTAGAGTTAATTATGTACTTGCAAAACGTTTAGATTTATTAATGGATGTACAACGTCTTAAAGAATCATTAAATGTCAAAGGTGATGTTGCATATACATGTGAAACTGCTGGACATTTTTTTATTGATCAAATAATAACACGCTGGGATCAATTTCAAATTAATATTAAAGATAAATTATCAAAAAATGATGATAATAATAATAATATTATTAATAATGAATTTCCATTTCATAAATTTTTTGATAATGCACCACAGCCATTATTTAAATGTAATAATTATAATGAAGATTATGAAATTGCTGAAAGTTGTTTTAGATTTATTGAACGTATATTTACACAACTTGAAGAATTTCGTGCATTTGAATTGCTACGTTCTGGTTTAGATAGATCAAAATATTTATTAGTTAAAGAAGCTAAAATTATTGCAATGACATGTACACATGCTGCATTAAAAAGACGTGAACTTGTTGATATGGGTTTTAAATATGACAATATATTAATGGAAGAATCAGCTCAAATATTAGAAATTGAAACATTTATACCATTATTATTACAAAATCCAGAGGATAATTATAATCGTTTAAAACGTTGGATTATGATTGGTGATCATCATCAATTACCACCAGTTATTAAAAATATGGCATTTCAAAAATATTCAAATATGGAACAATCATTATTTGCAAGATTTGTTAGATTAAATGTACCAACTGTTGATTTAGATGGACAAGGACGTGCGCGACCAAGTATTTGTAATCTATATAATTGGCGTTATAAAAAATTAGGTAATTTACATCATGTTGAAGATAGTCCAGAGTATAAAATAGCTAATGCTGGATTTTTATATGATTTTCAATTGATTAATGTTGAAGATTTTAATGGTGTTGGTGAGAGTGAACCAAGTGCATATTTTTATCAAAATTTAGCTGAAGCTGAATATTGTGTTGCTGTATTTATGTATATGAGATTACTTGGTTATCCAGCTGATAAAATAAGTATACTTACAACTTATAATGGACAAAAACATCTTATACGTGATGTTATTAACATAAGATGTGCTAATAATCCATTAATTGGTAGACCAAGTAAAGTAACAACTGTTGATAAATATCAAGGTCAACAAAATGATTATATATTATTATCACTTGTTAAAACAAGAGCTGTTGGTCATTTAAGAGATGTCAGACGTCTTGTTGTTGCAATGTCACGTGCAAGACTTGGACTGTATGTATTTGCTCGAGTATCATTATTTAAAAATTGCTTTGAATTAACACCAGCATTTAATCAATTAATGAAAAGACCATTAAAACTTCAATTATTACCACATGAAATGTATCCAGCAAAAAGATTAAATCATGAAGAATCAACAACTCCAATTATGGAAATTCAAGATATGCCACATGTTGCTAAATTTGTTTATGATTTTTATATGACTAAAGTTGATGCAGTTAAAAAAATTGATCAAGATAATGATGACAATAAAGTTTGGGTTGAACCAGGTGTTGCTATTGAAACTACCAGTCAGCCAGAACATCATGTTCCACTTCATCCTGGTGCTGATGATGGTGAATCAGATGATGAAGAGGATAATCAAACTAATATTACTAAACAACAAGAAAATGGAGATAAAAAAAATCAAGAAATACCAGTTCCAATTGAAAATTTAATTGAAAACATGGAACAAGACTAAGTATATATATATATTTTTCTTTTTATTTCAATGATATTTTTATTTTTTTTTTTTTTTTCAATAAAATTAATAACGTTTGTATAAAATTTATTCTTTTAAAATATTTTTTTTTTTCAATAATAATAAACGTTTTGTCGAATCTTTTGGCTCATGTGCTTTTCTTATTTTTTTTTTCAATGGAATATATTCATCATTTTGAATTTTCGTTGATGATGGCACATATGATAGATTAAAATCATTTTTATTTGTTGCAAAATTTGGCTCATATTCTTCGATGTGTACAATTGATGATGAGTTTGAATTTTTTAAACTTGGTATATATTTAGGTGATAAATCTGTTGTTAATTTACATGGTTTTGATGTTGGAATGTATTCATCATTTGATGTATCATCAATAACAGATTCATAATTATTTTTTTTTCTTTTTTTTGATGTTGAACTTGATGAGTATTTATTTTTTGATAATTTAATTTCTGATGTAGGAATATATTCATCTGGCTGTTCAGCTTCATCAATGACACTTTGATTAATGGAATTTTTTGTTTTTTTATTTAATAAAAAATCAGGTACATACTCAACACTGTCATCTGTTGCTGCTGCTGTTGTTGTTTTTGTTGTTTCATTTAATGATTTTGGAATATACTCATCATTTGCTTCATCTTTTTTACTTTCATTTGATAATAAATCAGGTACATATTCAACTCCATTATTTGGCAATTCACAAACAGCTTTTGGAGTATATTCATCATTTGATAAATCAGTTAATATTTCAGACATCCGATTTTTTTTAATCTTTTTATTTTTATCTTGTGAATAATTTGTTTTTTTGTTTAACCGATTGACATCAATTGTTGGTATGTATTTATCATTTGAATTTGATAAATCTGATATTAAATTTGGCACATATGATGGTCCATCATTGGGTGATTGACCTCCTGATGGAACATACTCATCATTTGATAATATTACATTTGGTATATATTCATCAGTTGTTTCATAAATATTGGATTTTTTATTTTTTATTTTTAGTGTTGATATTGAATGTGGTGTGTAGGAAGTATTGTCTTTTTCTTCTTGAAATTGTGCTGCTGTTGCTGCTGCTGGTGTTGTTGTTGTTGTTGTTGTTGGATTATATCCATCATTTGTTGATTTATTATTAATTTTTTTATTTAAATTTTTTGTCACATATGATACATCATGTGGAAGTAATTTTTTTTCTGATGATGGTGTATATTCATCGTTTGCATATTTTGTATTTAATAAACTTTTTCTACTTGGTATATATTTTAAGTTATTATTTTTTTCATTTGTCAATTCTGGTGGTATATATTTATCATGATCTAATGATTTTTGTTCTTCCATTAATCTTTCAACTTGTAACTTTGAACTTTCATAATTTTTTTTGGCTTTTTTATCATTAACATTTTGTTTATTTAAAGTTTTTTTTGCTTGACAAACACGTACCTTTATTGTTGGCAATGATGATTCATCACCAGCTTCAAATTTATATCTTACATAATAAAATTTATACATTAATAATTTCAATAATTTTATATATTTATAAAAAATATTTCAAACTTACATAACATCTAATGTTTTTGTTGATTTTTTACGTTCTAAACTTTTAATTTTATTATCATCATCACGACAAATTTTAATACTTTTTAACAAAGCTTTTGTTATAATATCATACAATGATGACCAATCTTGTATTGTTAACCACTTGTTTGTTGATACTTTTTTTTTTTCAATTTCAATTATTCTTTCTTTGACTGTCACAATTGCTGTTGCCAAACAATCATCTGATGCCTAAAAAAAAATTCATAACGAATAACAATTAAAACAGCTGTTTTATAGATTCCCCAAAAATGTGTCGAATATAAATTGTTTATTTAATAATATTATACATTATTTATATGTAGAAAAAATATACCTTGATAACTTCCAAGTATTGTCCTTCTCGAAACATATTTTTTTTTTATTGTAAAATAAACTCAATATTTTTTTTAATAATAATAATAATAATAATAAATTAAATTAATATATTGTTTTAAACTTTCACGTATTCATTTTTAATTTTTGTGATAAGAAATATATATTTATTTTTTTTTTCTTGTTCTAGAGTCAAGTTTTAGATGAGAAAAAGAGAGAGGTGGTGAATTGAGTGGGTGGTGAGAAAAGCTGAAAATTTATTTATAATTTTTACATGAAAAACCTACTCCACCTGTTGGCTTGTGTTAACTGTTAAATGTTGATAATCAACTGACACATTTGATGATTCACATACAAAATGTTGGTTGACTGTTGACATATTGTTTGTTGCTTTAAGTATATAAAATGTTAATTATTATTATCAGTATTTAATTAATAACATCAAATAATCTTACTGTTATTAATATTATTCATGTAAAATGTTTAAACACATGATCTGGCAAACACATTGATATTTGATATAATATTTATCTCTTATTTTTAATCTTACATCCGTTACAATACTGTCGTCACTCCTAAATTGGACCATTCATTATATATTTATATACTTGGAATACTTGGAATGATTTAGTTGACACAAAAAATGACATTTAAAGTTAACAATATTTTACAAACAATTTGGTCATTTCGTATTAAAAAATTAATTACTTTTCTTATTATTTTTGGAGTAATATTTACACTGGTGATGATGACGATGAAGATGATGGCAATCGAAATATTTCTAAAGGTAAATCAATTGCATTGCATTAAATTTTGTTTGCTTGATTATTTATTGTTATGTAGACACAGCTGTGATACTTTGGTGGACACCATTTGGTACCGAAAATAAAATACGAAAATGTGAAAAACACAGTTGTTATTTCACAAATAATCGTGTATATAAAAATCATTCAAATTTAAAAGGAATATTATTTTATGCAAGTAATTTAAAAATACATGATTTACCAATTCCAAGAGGAGTTGATGTAAGATGGGCTTTACTCAATGAAGAATCACCAAGAAATTGTTTATTTTTAACAAATTCTGATGCTCTTAGTTTATTTAATTATTCATCAACATTTAGTCGTTACAGTGATGTACCACTTACTCTTATGTACTTGACAAATATTCAACATTTAACAGACACCAAGTGGTATCGTTCAGTTGAAGAAAAAAATAAATTAATTGACAATGGTTTAGCACCTGTTGTTTATATACAATCAAATTGTGATACAGTTAATGACAGAGATTCTTATATTTCAGAATTAATGAAATATATTAAAATTGATTCTTATGGTAGTTGTTTAAATAATAAAAAACTTCCAGATAATTTAAAATATAATTACATTGATAATCTTGATAGTGATGAATTTAAAATTTTTGTTGGACAATATAAATTTACATTGGCATTTGAAAATGCTGTTTGTCATGATTATATATCAGAGAAACTTTGGAGACCACTTGTTGTTGGATCTGTACCTATTTATTATGGTTCACCATCTTTCAAAGTAATTATTATTATATATTTTCTTTTCATTTTATTAATAAACAATCATCCAGGTTCTTTTATATTTATTTATTTATTTTATTAGGATTGGCTACCAAATAATCATTCAGCAATATCTGTTAATGATTTTGCTGGACCAAAACAACTTGCTGAATTTATTAATAATTTATCAATAAATGATGATAAATATAAAGAGTATTTAAGTCATAAATTATTAAAAAATAGTATTAAAAATTCAATGATTATAAATAAATTTAATAATAAATCAGAAATTTTATTTTATGATTATGTTAAATTATTTGAATGTTCAGTATGTGAAAAATTATATGACAATAAATATCAAACGTTAACTATTGATCATTATAATTGTCCAGAGCCAAAAAGTATTTTTAATAATAATACAGTATTAAAAAATTGGTGGGTTGACTCATGGAATTATGAAAAATGTTTAGCTAAAATAATGCATAAATATGTATTAGATAATTCAAGTATTAATTATGATCAATTTAATAAAGACAAACAAAAATGCTGACGTTGTCTTGTCAACCAACCAACCAACTAACTTTTCCAGCAACTCCAGCAACTTGTGTGACTGAAGCTGGTTTAAGTTTATTTTGGACAATTTTTATTCTTTCATCATCAAAGTGAAAAAAATAATTGAAAATTATTCATCAAAATTAATGCTTTTTTCTTTGTTAGAAATTCAATTTAGTATACATATGTTTTGTCTTTAAGACAACATTGTTTTAGAATAGTTGTATCATATAAAGTACATTCTAACTTAATATCACTGTAATTTGCATTGTTACAAAGAAGGTCATAAACGAGTGGATGGATCATTCAATTTATTATTATTTTATATTTTTTAAATTTATCATAATCCTTGAATGATAGGATCATTGTACAATACTGTGGGTGTGTTATCGTGAATGCCTTCAACAAGATAACAGATATAATTAAAAAAAATGAAACAATTAATTTATAAATATGCAAATAAATAAATTAGAAGAATTATTGTTTTTTAAAATGGAAACCGGAACACAAAATCAGCATGTAATTGATCTACTTATTAGAGGAAAAAATCATAAAAATTCTAAGGTAATTAAAAGATAAAAATTAGCATTTTATTTATGATTACGTATTGGCTCAATAAGAGATGTAAATGTCATGATAATTTTATGCAAAATCAGACTGAACGATCATCATCATCATCATTGGCATCAAATAAATTTTCAGATAAAATTATAGAAAAATAATATTTTGAATTGGTAATTAATTAAATTAATAAATCATTTATTCAGAAAATAAATAAACTGTTGATATGATGATGAATAACAAGTAAAAAAAACAATTTGTTTTTCATTTTTTTTTTTTTTTTTTTGAATATTTAATTCATCAGTAGCAAATTTATGTCGCATTATTTTGTAATTAATCAAAAGAGAATTTAGCTATTCATGTACCGGATGTAAATTTCTTTTTAAAGAAACAAGCAATGCACTATTTACGATTGAGAATTAAATGCGATTAAGAAAACAGATTGTTTTATTTGTCGTTTTATCAAGACAATAAGTACAATCACTAATAATATTGTAAAATCGAAGGCCAATCGATACACGATCAGTTTAAAGAAAGTATACACTCAAATACTTGTTTAATAAATATTTTTTTTTAATTAAAAAACATTTTTTTAAATAATTTTTTATTTACACATTGTCGCACTTGTATAAATAAATATTATTTTAATATTCTCTCCTTTTTCTCTTTAGAAAAAAAATATAAAACTATATTTTTAAATTGCAAAATATTTTAATCTCCTTTATTTCGAATTTCAATAATCCAAATGAAAATAAATTAAAACATAACAAATCATTATATCGTAAAATTCATTTGAAATAAAAAACCTTATTTGTTGAGTTATTTTATCAATAAAAAAAAAAAGTAATTATCATACGAGTTAATTATAATAATTTCGAAAAAAAATAATGAAAAATTAATGACAAATGAGTTGTTATTTAAAAAATGTACCAATCAAAACTCAAAAGTATTTCCCCGTTATTTATTTGTGACCTTGAATGTTTGCCTTTCGAGGAAAATAATAAAAAATTGTGGGACAATATGTGAGTATTAAAAAGCCATGTAATTTTACATCTTCCCTTCATACTTGAGCTGATAGTCAAACAATGTCAACGAACAGATAACGAGCTTTAAAACTAATATTATCCGACTGATAAAAATAAAGACGTTAATTTATCAGATCACCAGAATAATTTATCAAACCACGTGCGTCAACAGTATAAAATACATTTTATTTTCTCCTTTAGTTTGTGAAATTGTTAATTTAACAGATCTAAATATTATGAAAGCTTTTTGTATAAACATACTGAGCTTTGTGGTAATTTTTCAAGGATTTAATTATGTTAAATGTGAATTGGAATTAAAACTTTTACATGTGGTATGAAAATTTTACGTGTGTTATGAATTATAATGTTTGTTTAACTGAATTTATCTTTTTATATTTAGTTGTTTCGTCATGGAGATAAAGTGCCACATAAAGAATTTCAAAATTATCCAAACGATCCGCATTCAAATGAAACATATTTCCCAATGGGCAGTGGTGGTTTGACTAATGTAAGTTATTAAAAAACAAATTTCATTTGTATATTTTAATATGAATCGTCTTATTTTTTTTAAATCAAAAATTCAAATGAAAATTTAAATATTAATAATGTATTTTTCAATTTTTTTTCAATAAATCAAATAACACTTGTTAAAATACCACTCGAAGAACTTTTTTAAAAAATATATAAAAAATACAAAAAAATAATTCAATAAAAAAACCACCGTTATTATCCCAGTCTACAGAAAGATTGCTTGATAATCTTTTCGGGTCATTGAATATAAAAATAATAATTATTATGGCATTGATTATTATCGTCACTAGATATACTATCAGCTCCACAATTAAATTAACATTAGCAAAAAGATATGTACAAACATAACATACTAACAACTATAATTTGTAATATTTATGATAAAAATAATAAATAATAATATCGTCAACAATTAAAGCCAGCATAATTTATTATTCAAGCTGAATCAACATATATATTTCACCATATCCGTTTGCAAATTGACGTGTTCTTAAATTTAACGTCATTTTCATGTCATATTGTCATTCTGTTTTGTTGTCTTTTGACGACAACAATAATAATTCCATCATCATCATCAACTGTTATTTTATTTAGACATTTAAAAAGCTATACAAACAAATTTCATTGCAGATTGGCAAAATTCGTGAATATCATATTGGAACTTTACTTCGTGATAGATATGATGAATTTATTGGTCCATATTACTGGCCAGATTTGGTTTATGGACGTTCAACAGACGTGCCAAGAACTCAAATGTCACTTCAGCTTGTTTTAGCTGGTTTATTTCCACCAATAAAACAACAATTATGGAACTCAAATATTCTTTGGCAGCCAGTATCAGTTGTATCAGTACCAAATCAATATGATTCACTTTTATTTTCTCATCATTGTCCTCTGTATGTATATGAAATTATAACTGTTATTTTATCTGTTAACTCATCATTTTAAGAGTATGTTATTCATCACAGATATGTCAATGAATATAAGCATTTTTTAAAGCAAAAAAATACCAAACAAATGCTTGATAAACACAGTGAAACTATGAAATATATTTCACAACATACTGGTAAAAATATTGATACAACATCAGCTGTATACTATTTGTATAATTTATTCAAAGAACAGGTATTTATTTATTTTACAAGCTGAGCATGTGGTTTTTTTTTATGAGCAATAATTTTGTTCGTTAGGCTGCTGAAAATTTAACACTACCAAAATGGACAGATAAAGTTTATCCAAATCCAATGAAAGAAATAACAATTGATGATTTTAATTTACGTTCATATACAAAAGCATTGAAGCGTTTAAATGGAGGTAAATATTTCATTGTTTTTGTTGATGATAATGATGATGCAATTGATCAATCATTTTTTAATATTTCAGGACCATTATTACGTGAAATAACAGAAAATATTAAGTCATTTGTTGATGAATCATTAAAACCACCAAGTAGAAAATTATTTTTATACTCAGCACATGAATTAAATGTTGCTGCATTATCAAGAAGTATTGGTATAAAAGATCCAGTTCTTCCTGAATATGGATCAGCAATTTTAATTGAAACTCTTCAAGATGAAAGCAAAAAATATTTCGTCAGGGTAATTAACTAAATCAATCGATTGTATTTGTAATATTCGTTATAATTTATATAATTATTTTAGATTATTTTATGGACCGGAGTGAGTGGTCAACTTGTCGATCAAAAAATACCAGAATGTCAAGAGCTATGTCCACTAGATGATTTTTTAAATATTCTTCATGATGTTATACCAAATAAAAGTCAAGTTGATGATTGTTACAATGAACTGCATCATCAACATCATCATCGTCTTCAACATCATAAAGATAAAAAATCATCAAAATCATCAGCTGGATTTAAAGACACTTCTATCAACTTGATGATTTTAACATCAATCATTTTTTTTATTGTTTAATTTTTAAGTATTTGTTTATTAAGTGAGAATAACACCAGTCTAGTATCATCATCATCATCACCACTATTTTTTACTTTCTTAAGTTTTTCTAAATCAATTAAAAATATTTGCATAATAATATCAAGAATAATTATTTAGGTAATTACGTATTACGTTTATAAAAATCAACTTAATCAGTTAATAATTAATAGCTAATAAAAATTTATAAAAATTTTAAACTTACTTGTTTGTTTCGTTGAACTTTTAATTTGCCTTGTTTAGATGTTTATTGTTGACTTTGTTGTTTATAGTTTATTGTTTATTGTTGTACACCAAAATACTGTATATATATACTAGTAGGTATATTATTCATAAATGTTCACTAAGATAAAAAAGAAATTTTCCAAATGAATAATACCTTAGTCAGATAACATTGATAGCTTTCATGTCGACTTAACTCTCTTTTAGATTCTCAGCGCCATCTTGTTAATGTAATCAAAATAACGACCATTTAAGACAAAAAACTATAATTAATAATGTTGTAATAATAATTTAAATAACAATAAAAATATATGTATTAATTTAATTTTATTATTTTTAATATTTTATAATTATTAAATGGTATTTTTTATAATTATTTAATTAATTTGAAAATAATATTACGTTAATGGCTAGCAGGCATCTTCCGGTAAACCACATTGTGTTATGCCGCTAATTCTCTCTCTTTTCTTGATCATTCTCACGAATCTCATCATCGACATTCTCCATTATTGCTAAATTTTAACAATAAAAAAGCCGGTTAATCATTAACGATAATTTTATTAAAATTAATAATTAATTTAATATGTAAGTATAGTATTATTTATTAATTATCTATCAATTATTTATTGTTATTTAATTGTTGGTCATTATTTTATGCGTAAATTTATTGATTTTAACCGAAATAAATTTACATCTACACGTGGTATATATATTAATTATTTTTAATGAAAAAATCAACAACGAGCTTGATAAATAATTATCAAATGTTTAACAATAAATTAATTATGTTTTTGTTTTTTAAATTAATTTTACAGTTTAAATAATTAAAACAAAAATGGGTAAACCACAAAACGGAAAAAAAAATGGTGCACAAGGCATGTCTCCAGCCAAGGCCATTCAACAGGGACAAGTTAAAAAAAATAAGCAAGAAAAATTCAAGAAAACACCAGTTGGCAAAGTTCAAGTAATTAATGGCAAAACAAATGGTAATGCTGTTGATAAAAAACAAGCCAACAATGCATCACCAGCTAAAAAACAGCAACAAAATAATCAATCACCAAAAAAAAATAACAACAAAAAAAATAATAATAAAAATCAAAAGAATCAAGTACCAGCACCAAAGCAAAATAAAAAAAATAAAAAAGCTGCTGTTGTTAAACAAGAAGTTGTCAAACAAGAAGATGATGAATCAGAAACAACTGATATTGATGAAAACGTTCCACTAGTACCAGAAATCGTCAGTGAAGAAGAAGATGATGATACTGATTCTGATTCTGATGGTGAAACTGCAGCTACACCAGCTATACTACTTGGTCAAAGTCTTGCTGAAGATAGTGATGAAGACGATGAAGATTTTGATGATGAGGAGGAGGAAAAAGAAGTTGTATCTAAAAATGGTAAAAAAATGGGAGTCAAACCATTCAAAGGTGTTCAAGCTGCTGAAGCTGAAGACAGTGATGATTTAAACACAACTGGTGGATCATCTGTTAATTCTTCAATGGTTACTGATGAAGATGATGAGGATGATGATGATGACGATGATGA
>JAPYYR010003983.1:0-14140 GCA_030523065.1 Aphidius colemani | reverse complement strand
AATTTGCTGAGGACAGTGTTTCGGCCGAGGTCATCGGCCTAATCCTCTATTCCCCGAATTTGCATTGTAGGCCTAGTCAACAATGCAAGTCTGAGGAATAGGTTGGCATCGGCACGTGCCGGCAGAGGATTAGGTACGGTCACGTACACTGTCCCAGCATACTATTGACCATCATTTTCTCTTTTTTTTTATTTTTCTTTACATTTTCAATATTTTCCATTTTACATTCAACTTTCCCTTTTTCTCTTTTTCTTCTTTTTTCTAATTTTCGTCTTCCGACGGAACACTCACGTTTACTCACTTTTCATTAAATAAGTTTATTACTCCAAATTTGCTAATCCAAATTTGAATCGTGCCCTTGGTGAGAAAGTAACCTTTCGGTTTTCAGTATGCATGTGTGTGTATGTGTGTGACGTCACCAAGGTATCAGTTTGTATCTGTATGCATGTGTCGTTAGAATCAATTTCCAACACAATTGTTGAATAGATTAACCAAAAATAATATTGAAATATCGATATATTGTTGGATATTGTGTTAATAATATTTTAATTTATTTAAATAATTATTGAAATAAACAACAATAATTTCGAATTATTGCATTATTATTATATTGAAAGGATTTTAATTAAATAATTATTGTTTGACATGTATAAATGTCCAAAGGTTTTATTTATGTAATTTAACCGATTATAATTGTTTAAAATATATACTAGAGTGATTAGTTCTTTATTTGAATTGTTGTATGTTGTTTTTGTTTTGTTTATTTCATTTATTTATAGTTATTTACTGATGCTGATAATTATTTATCTATTTGAAATAATATTTGCCTCTTTGGGTAACCATTTATCGATCTAGGATCTATGTCGGTAAGTACTTATCGATCTATGATCTATGTCGGTAAATACTTATCGATCTATGATCTATGTCAGTAACTCATCGACTGTTTGTAAGATCTATTTATCGTTAGGGTATCAGGGGGCTTTTTATTTTATTCAAATTTTAACCAATTATTTGTTAAAACTATTTGACTAAATCGAAACATTAATTTACTTATTGATCATGTGTAAAAGGGCTCTTTTGTTTGTTTAAATAAGTTAATTATTGTTCTAAATATTTACAGTGAATCAAAATATTAAGTTATTTGTTGCTGAAGTATCAAAAAGGGGCTTTCATTTATTTAATGTAACCAATTGTTGTTTAAAATACTCTAATAGAATTGAAATATCGATCTATTTGTTGTTAATATATCAGAAAGGACCTTTATTTCTATAATTTAATTAACTATTGTTTGAAAATATTTTGTAAAATCAAAACTTTATTTTATTTGTTAATTTCTTAACCGAAAACTTTTTATTCGTTTAATTTAATTTATTATCGTTTAACAATATTAAACGAAATCAACCCTTTACTTTAATTATTGATAATATAACAAAGGGTTGTCTATTTGTTCAATTTAACTGGCTTTTGTTTAAAAATATTAGCCACAGTCAGAATTATAATATATTTGTTTATAATATGTCAAGTGACTTTTTATTTGTTTAATTTATTTAACTATTGTTTATAAATGTTAAGCAAAATCAAAATTACCATTTTAATTGTTGATAGTATACAAAAGGTTCTTTATTTGTTTAATTTAATTAGTTTTCGTTTATGGGTATTAAACAAAATCGGACTTTTAATTTATATTTTATAATATAGTCAGACGGTTTTTTATTTGTTTAAATTGAACCATTGTTAATTAGCACCTTATTGAACATTTTATTTTTATTATATTTTTTTTTTTTATTGCCCTCACTTACATATTTTTCCTTTTTTATTTTTTTTGATTCCCCTTATCTTTTTTCTTGTCCTTTTTCCGTCGGCGGGGGCAATTTCAAAGCCTCAGGTATATTTTTATTATTGCAAAAAGGTCGGACGTCGTTAAGATAACAATTTTTACGCTTTCCAGAAATTACATTAATTTTTATTACTTTCCCCCAAAAACATTGAACTCATTTTATTTGTGAAAACTATTAAATTTTATTTTCCACGGTTTTTGTAAAAACCCATTAGATTTTATTTTCCTTTCCCAGGGTTTCGCAAAAAAAAAAAACATTAAATTTTACTTTTTTTTTAAACAAAGAAACCCATGACCCTATTGTTTGTGCAAAAGGGAAAAAAAATTGTTTCAACAATAAAAAAAACACGAGGAGACAAAATTTTACTCGACCTTTTCCGGGAACCCCAAGCTTCAATGTAATTTTTCTTTTTAATAATTCAACTAATTACCAACAAAGATCACTGAAAAAAACCAAAATTTATCCTAACAAAAAAAAAAAAAACCAAAGACTTTTTTAACATATTTTTTTTATTTTTTTATAGTTATTTTACCGCAATTCTACCCCTCGCGACCGCGTTTTCTACCCTTTATGCCAGACGAGCCCCCATGAAATGTCGTAGCCAATCAACTAATTATTGCACCGCGCACTTTTTTAATTGATTGCCTGGACAGTATAATTGTACCCAGTTTACCCAGCGCACCTAAGCCACTATAGGAAGGTTGGGAAGGTAGCACGTGGTTCTGCTCGGAAAAAATAACCTTCAGCTAAAAATTACTCGTAAAAACTAGTCCGTAACATATACAATAAATATTTAATTGACACTGACAGCCCAGTTCTCTGTAATTACCCTGTGGTAATTACATTGACCAGAAGCTAGGTTACTTGTCAGTTTGTACAGAGGTTACACAATTACAGATAATAAATGCAATAAATATGATTATATATGAATAAAATATTAAATGTTACTTACATTGGCTGATGAGTGTTGTATGACGTAATTGGTTTGACAGGTTGGCCGTTGATGAGCGCGGAGAATTTTGTGGATTTGTTTGATGACTTTGAATAATTATTACGCTTTACACAGTGGTTAATTAGGCAATTTTTATTGATTTAAACGTATTAAAACACGTACTTTATAATAATTTTGATTGAACTAGCACTGACCATGCGGACTGAATTTACACAATTTATTTGGTTAAAGTTAATGCAATAATTTAACAGAATTATACTGCGAAAGTTGCTTGAAGTTGAATTAAATTAAATTATTTATTTATTGAGTAATAAAAATGATTGGTTAGACAATTTTAACGTAGAAATATACAATTTGACAGACCATGCGGTCGGAGCTAATTGCGAATGTTCTAAGTGACTTTAAATGTGAATATAACAACATTAAAATACAAGCGTAATATGAAAAAATGTGTATTAACAATTTTAAACAATTTGCGATGAATAAATTCAAGTTAATTCAACTTACAGTAACTTCTATTGAGAGCCAACGTGGTCTAAATACTAGCAGAGCTGTTAGAGATTTCAGAGCAGTGTCTAGGTCAAGACCTGGAGATGGACCGATCGATCAATTGGCCGATCGATGGCTGGTCAATATTCTAGGGTGGTTGGTAAACTGCAAGGGTTGCGTTCACCTTCCACCCTATTAAGTCGCTTCACCACCAGGGTTGGCTCGTGATTGGTTCACCCAAATGGGGTGAACTTTACTTAATCATTTTATTTTTTATATTTGTTTAAAAATTCCATGAGTGGTACCAAGGTATTGCTAATAATTTTGTGATTCTATTGGTACCGCTCATGTAATTGTTTAAAGCCCTAATTTTTATTTGATTTTGGCCAACAAATGCCACGTAAGCATAGTGCTTTCTCTAGGGCGTTCGTTCGGGGTGCATTTGATTTGGCGCCCCTTTGGTGCCTGGTGCTTCACCCGTTGGATGGAGCCAGGGGTACCGAAAATGCACCTCGAACGTACAAGAGAAAAATGAAAAAAAATAAAATAAAAAAAAGTTGTCGTAGGTCACGTGGTAGGTGCGTTGCCACATGACATTACAGGATAATTTCGGTGATAATAGCTATCCAGTATTACCGCAAATTCCCTAAACCCCGGCTACAGAAGAAAGGACATAGCGATGACGCTAATTCTCATCAAAGTTTCCCCTCAATAAAATTAGAAAAACTATATGTATTTAATAAATTTTCCATACGTAAATTCTCAGTGTGAATAAATTCCCTCATAGCCCTTCGTATTATTGAACTCATTACGACCGGTGTCTCTAATCTTTGCATAATTCTTTTTCCTAATCCCATAGTATCACTATGACTATATATTCCATCCGTGGCTATATTCCTCGTTTTATTATATTTCCAATCATGTCTTATATGTACAGATATTTCTCTGGGTGTGGGTGCAATCAGAGAGTCTGGGTTAAAATAATACCAAATATTATTAATTTTATATCCAGTCGGTATTTATATCCAGTCGGTAATAAAGAATTACAGTCAATTGGAGTGGCTTTGCTAAGTAGCATGTGAGTCTTTGGTGTCAAGAAATAACTTTGATTATTACATCTAACTGGGATTTCTTGGTAACATGTGGTAGTCCGTCTGTGTACACAATTTAATTTAGGACATTCTATTATATGAATTAATTCTCCGGCGATAATAGCTTGATAACCTCGTTTCTTCATTAATTGATATGCAAATAAATCTGGATGAGATGGTGCAGTGGTCAAAGCTTGTAAAATATTTCTTTCTGTTTCACAGTTTCTTACTCTGGTATAATAATAAAGACTTGTAATCTGAGTACGAATATGTCTTTCAACATAAATAAATTTTGCATTCATGTATAAAAATAAATCTAAATCATCAGTTTTTAATTTATTATTTGTAGGAAAAGAATTTCCAGGAGTATTTTCGACAATAAATATTTTAGGAATTTCAGTCCGTAATACTAAATATCCACAAATTTTTGTTCTGAAAGAAGCTACTAAAGCAAAAGTTGATTGTTCATTTTCCGCTATAAAAACCTCCGGTTCATCCTCGGTTGCAGATAATTTTCTAGCCAAACCTTCGTACATAATTTTATATTTATTGAATTCACATTGATCTCCCGTCTCGACTATCCAAAATACGCGTTTACCATTATTTAATGTACAATGACCACCCTCATACTTGCACCTTTCTCCTCCTTTATAAAATGACTTCATTAGTTAGTAAATCAACTGACCCTTCATAGCTATCATAATTAATTTTTAAAACCCCTTGAACCGTAACCTCTTTATATGACCCAAATTTATCCGAATAGTCGGCTCCTTTACAAGTACCGTCCTGTTCAAGAGACCCAGCTAAATTAACATCCGCAGAAGTTACCTCTCTGATTCTAATGTCTGAGACAATTTTATCATCTGAATATTGATATATTCCGAAATTAATTAATGTATCGCAATTTTCCCTAGTTAAGTCTTTAAACATTGTTCTCTGGAAGTTTGGTACTACGCTTACGTGACATACCACAACGTGTTACTGTACGTGTCAGCTCTACTGTGCATTCAGTAATTCTTACTTCTCTGAAATCTGATATTTGCATTAGTTGAATATTTATTATTGTTTCGTTTGGTATAATTTGTTGAATGTCACATTTTTGTACATTGAGTAATGAAAATGTAGATATGTTTATCCCTCCGCGACCACAGTCGTACCCTTCCCAACCCAGTGTAAGATGGATTTGAATTACTGTCCAAATTACGAACCAGATAATTTTCTGAAATTTTATTTTAAAAAAATTTGTTTTTTTGAATTGTTGTTGGTTTAATCTAAACTTCGTTAGAGTTTATTATTAATTTTTTCACACACACAAAAAAAATATATTTTTTTTTGTTAGTAAATTATATATGTATATAGAAAAGTATTATCAATTATTAAATTTATTTAGTAAAAAAATTTTTCTTTTATTCTATATATGATATTCGCACTTTATTTTTATGGACTTTCCTTGGTTTATCTTTAATCATTATTTTAATATTTTCCTCCCCACAAATTTCCACTACTTCGTAAGGACCTTCCCATTGTTGTCCAAATTTTTCTACTACCCCATCCTTATATAAAAAAACTTTTCAAAAATTTTTAGAATAATATATCTGTCATATTATTTTTTTGATTTAATTTTAGCTGATTTTAAATTTCTATTTGCTTCTTCCTGAACATTTCGTAAATCATTATATAATTTACTCAAAAATTTTTCATAAGTTGGGTTATTTTCTTTAATTGGTGGAAAACTAGAAGGCATTTTGGCTAGTGTACCATATACTAATTGATAAGGAGAATACCCAGTACCCTCATGTTTACTAGTATTATAATCAAATGAAGCTAACTCACAAGTTCTATCCCAATCATCATTAACTCTCAAATATTCTTTTAATACATGATGTGACCATTTAATCGAACCCTTACTTTGAGGTCTATAAGCAGTTGTTCTATAAAACTCAATTTTAAATAATTTAGCTATTTCTTTAAACAAAGATGACGTAAAATTAGTCCCTTGATCAGTTAAAATTATGGTTGGAGCACCAAATATACAAATAAATTTTTTTACAAATGCATTGGCTACATGTGTGGAATCAGTTTTTGTTAATGGAATGGCTAAAGAAAATTTTGTTAATTGACATTGAATAGTAAGTACATAAAAGTTTCCTCTTTTAGTTTTAGTTAACGGCCCAACAATGTCCATAGCAATTTTTTCAAATGCGTATGTAGGAGTGTCTGTAATATGCATTGGTTGTCGAGTTCTAATACGAGTTAATTTATTTAATTGACATTTCTTGCATTTTCTTATAAAAGTTACAATATCTTTTTTCTTACCAGGCCAAAAATAATCTTGTCTCAGTCTGTCATATGTTTTTGTCATACCCTTATGCCCATTTACTGTTGACCCGTGGTATTCGTCTAATAACATTGGTCGAATCTCGATATCTGGAGTTTGAATTTGAGAATTACATATAATTATTTTAATATTGGTATCTTGAAATGTTGCAATTATTTTTCTAGAATAAATTCCCAATAAATTTCATCAATTTTTTTAGTTTTTCTCATGCAAAATAGTTCAGTATTCGTACTTAAAATAATATTGTATAAACTAGCTATACCTTCAATAATCGATTTTTCCGTGACTCTATCATTTTGTCTATATTTAATTGGAATTATTAAACATTGTTTAGATTTATATCTTACTCTTGCCGGCCTACAAAATACAAATTCATCCGGCAGTCTAATTACTTCCATTATTTCTTTCGCGCCTTTATCTACCGCTTCCCCCAACATAGTTGTAAAAATCACCATAGTTCCTGGTGTATTAATTAAATTTTCTCTCGATTCAAAAATATTTTCATTTATTTTATTTATATTTGGAATTATTTTCAATTTTTGCATAATATTATCATTATCTTCCGCCATTTCTACGTCACTTTCATTCAATTATTCATCTCCACTATCATTCAAATTATCATCTTCAACTTCATCCTCAACTTCAACAACTTCTTTATTATTATTACGAATATTATCATTTATTAAATCATCCTCATCTTCCCCATCATAACTCAAATTATCATCATTAAATTGTTCAATATTCATATCTTTATTATCGTCATCAATACTCCCATTAGCAACATCATTTATTTCATCAACAATTATATTATTTTTAAACATCTCCTTTTTATTATTTTTTAAAGCTCCCGAACATACTTTCTACAACTTCCGTCTGAAACACTATCTACTGGCTCAACTATCACCTCGTCAGAATCACCTGTTTGTTTAAAAGTTGACGGTCGTGAATCATATAAATTAATTTTTTACATGCTCTTCCAGAGTTTCCGAATAAATTACTAAGTCATCCATATACATGAATACACTAGTTCCTTGTAGACCTCTTAGTACTTTATTGGCTACTCTCTGAAATATGCATGGTCCGGATTTTAAACCAAAACTCACGCGTGTATATTGATAATGATTATACGGAGTTGAAAAAGCAGTCGTATGTCTATCGTCTAGGTGAATGGGAATTTGGTGAAACCCGCTCGCTAAATCAAAGGTTGAAAAATATTTGGCATTGCTCAATTAATCTAAAATTTCTTGAATGTTAGGCAAGGGATAAGCATCTCCGATCGTTTTTTTGTTTAATTCTCGATAATCATTTACTAACCTGAATTTTTTTTCGCCATTGGGACCATCTTTTTTTGGAACCATCCATATCGGTGAAGAGTACGGACTATCAGACACTTCAATAATACCCTGTGCTTCTAAGTCTGCAAGTTGTTTTTTTATTTCAATTTGATGGATTTGCGGAAATCGATATTGTTTTACAAAAATTGGTATATCATCAATAAGAGGAATTTTATGTTGAGCTACGTCAGTACAGGTTAATTTTTTCCTTTTAGAAAGAATAAATCTTGATATTTAGTAATTAAATTTTCTACAACCAATTGTTCTAGCTCAATAGAATTTTTATAATCAACTAGGTCTTTTATTTTATTGACTCTATCTTCACAAAAAATTGGATCAATTGGCAACTTTATTTTTTCTTGAGGCTGAATTATATCAAAAATGTCAGCTTTAGAATTGAAATTTGGATAGTCATGATATTTTTCATTAAGTAAATGTGTGTGATATTTAAGTATTTCTTTTTTTTCCTCGTCTAGAATTTCGTCCGTCTCAGTATCACTGTCAAAAGATTCAACCAACTCAACCAAAGGCGTAGGAATATATTTTCGTTAGATGTATTTATTATATTTATATAATGTTGACCTTCGTCATTTAACTTAATATCTCCTTTAATAATTATTTCTTTTCCAAAATATAAAATTTTTATTAGCCCTTTTTTATTAGAATTTTTATTAGTATTTAATAATAAAGCAATTGTACTATTAGCTGATATATCTTGAGGTTGACCAAAAAAAAATTCTAAATTTTTATTATTTCCAAAACCTAAAATATTGTCATTAAAATTTACTGTTGCATTAAAATGTGTGAAAAATGTTGATCCCAGAATACCCATATCAAAAATTGGAAAATTATTATCAACAACATGAAATTCGGTTAGACAACCCTTAATTGATAATGTAATAGTACCCAAACTGTAAATTATACCGTCAGTTATCCCTTGCAAAGAAATACTTCTATCTGAATTCATTTGATTTATATTTTTAATAGAGGTGATTTTAATTATATTGACTCCGGCTCCAGTGTCAAGCATCATATTACATGTGCCTTTTAAATTATGAGTATGTAGAGATATAGAAGGAATCATGGTTGATTTGGTTAAATTTACTTTTGCAATTAATTTAGATTCTGTGGTATTTCGTTTACTGGTAGTTGATTCTAAGTGGGAAGTAGCCGATCTAGTGAGTCTCCACTCTGATTCACTGGCTGTAATTCGTTTTTTTGTACCTTTGACTTGATTCTAGCCTTAATTTCTTTATATAAATTACATCTATTTATATCATGACCCCATCTTTTACAAATTTCACATTGAATAGTATAGCTTTTGTTGAATTGAGGGTTATTATTATTATAATTACGATTATTATTATTATATTGTGGGCGGTCATTAAAATTTCTTTGAAAATAACCATTAGTTTGATTTGAATAATTATTTCGTGAGTATGAATTGGTGTTGGGATTATTGTTATAAGAATTTCTGTTAAAATTAAATCCAGATCCGGTTTGAGCTTTACTTCCTTCTTCATTAGAATCACCCGCTTTATTATTGACTTGATTTGAATCAAAATTATTATTATTATTATTATTATTAGCAAAAGATTTATTTTGATTATTATTAATGAATGGTTTATTTAATGCTTCAGTATTATTTTTATTTTCAATGGTAGTAACAATATTTATCTCGGTTGGGCGTCTCAGTTTAACTGTCTCCATATGCTCATTATACAATTTTTTACTCGCATTCCAAACATCTAAAAATTTTTCACCTTTAATTTGTTTACATTCCAAAACAACCCGTACATTGCGAATCAATCCTCTAATAAATTGTCTAATAACTTTTCTTCAATTCTTTCATTAGTAATTTTTCCAAACCAATCATTATCCCCTTCATTGCAATCGATTAAATCACTATACAATTTATAAATTCGATTTCCGTATTGTCAATTTGAATGGTCGATCTTGTAGTGGTAATAATATAAGGACAATACACTTGTTATGATACTTGGATGGAATATTGATTGGAATGGTTTAAATAATTGATAAACAATTGTTTAATCGGATTAATATTTAATAAAAATTGAATAAAATAGTACTTTGAAAAAATATAAAAACGAGAGCGTGGACTGAGCGTGGTTTACAGTATTTATATCTTTTGTACAGGTATGGTTTTTGAGGAAGATCGAACTCTCAACCAATGATTTTATTTTGTTCTCATGATAGTCAGCATTTAGTATGTGAGAAAGAATACTGAATGCTATTCGCAATCTGACAATTTTAAATTTATAATCTAGCAAAAAATTGATATTAAAGTTTAAGTCTGAAATCTGATATTTTTATATGAAAATGTAAAATAATATTTTTATTGTTTACGGTTGCATCCGGTTAAATTGATTCAGAATAAAAAATATGTAAATACGTCACAAAACAAAATTGAAAATAATGAAGTCACAGACTGCTGATCCAAAATACTTTTACCCGGTAGCTCGCTTGCTTTTCAAAAATTGAGGCGAGACTATACCGAGTCTCTTGAAAATCGATTTAGAAAATTTTTGCAGTCTTTAATTTATATAATTTTTGGAGGAAATTTAAGTTGATATCCTTATAACGGAAGCAATGTGAATCTCATTCTAGTTTAACGATATTGTTTTTTCTGTACAAACCACAAATACTCCATAAAATTTGAAATTTCTTACAACAGGTTATGATGCAGTTATTCATCTACAATGTACGTCAAACATTTTAGAAATAAAGCATACTGTATTTATAGATAGTCATTAATCAGCATTTTTACGTCTTTAGTTTATGGGAGAATGTTTATCGAATCAAACGGAAAAATTGCAGACTGCGATTTATAATTGTCCTTGGTATGAACTATCCTGTCATACGGCTAGAGATATGAAACTTATCATGATTCGGAGCAACAGCCCATTTCGTCTAACTGCTGGTAAACTAACTGATATGAATTTAATTTCTTTCAAATCTGGTGAGAAATTTCAACTTTTTCTCTTTCCAATAATGAATGAACTATTTAGTTGATGATATTTGTATTTCTTTTTTCAGTAGTGAAGTCGATGTTTTCATTCTTCTCGGTACTAAGACTTATGCTGCAAAATTGATGTGAATTTTCTATCTTTAAGGAATAGATTATGATGATTATAAAAAAACTGGCCAAGAAAATAATAATAAATGATGAGTATTGAATATCTCAAAACCCTAGTGTTGGAAATATGATTTTATTTCTTTTAGAATAAACAAGAAGTAAATATGAAACGAAGTAAAGATTAAGTATATTTTTGTTTATCGAGATTAGACTGTGTGTGTGTATGAGGGTATGGTGTGAGCTCATAAAACTTTGGTGCATGGTGTAACCGAAATATTTTTCTAGGAATGAATGACGGGAATGACTAATTGATACAGCGTGAATATAAATATTTTAAGTTCAGTCTGTTTGGGACTTTCGTCTGGTACACATAAGGCATTGGCACAGTCTCTCTATACGTAGTTTTGATTAAAGAAATAATTAATATTATATTAAAAAACCTTATTATATTCCTTCATATTATTCCTTTACATTATTCCTAATTTAATTAAATAAATATATATTAAATAATAATCTATAAACTATAAATTCTATCAGGTTATGGGCCCAGGCTACGTGCCTATGGGTTACGCACTCGCGTTTTTATAAAATAGAATAACATAATTTTTAATTAAATATTTTTTTTGAGTGAAGTGGAGAAAACAATACATCCAATTTTTAGTGAAAAATAATTTTTTTGGTGATTAAAATAAATAAATTAGAAGATAAGAAGAATAAAGAAGAGTGACTTTTTTTTCAATTAAAAAGAGAACAAACAAGAAAAAAAATATATAGAATAATTAGCGTTAATTTTTATATATATAATTAATTTATAATGTTTGTGAAACAAAAAATTGATAATATTTTTTATTAAAAGTGTAGTGTTTTGAAGATATAATTTTTTTTCATGGGTTTGCTTGATCTTTCATAACTTATTCAATTTACATTTTATTCGAAATATTTTTGTCAGTAATTTTAAAAATGAAATCGAAAAATTTAGAGTTAATAACTAAAAATCTAAGAGTATTTGATGGGCAGGGTTATTCTATGTGGAAAGCTCGTTTTAGAGACGTATTAGAATCACACAAAGTATTAAGTGTAGTTGATGAACCGGTACCAGAAATTCCTTCTAGAAAATGGTTACATAAAAATAAAAAGGGAAGGTTATTGATTGGACTTTATTCAAATAATGTTGTTTATTCAATGGTTAAACATTTTGTTATAATTAAAAAAATATTTGAGGTCTTAGATGAAAAATATGAGAGTAAAAATCCAGCAAGAAAAATGTATTTACATGGAAAATTAATGACTTTTAAAATCAAAGAAAATACGGATTTAAATCAACATTTTATAATTTTTGATAATATGATTGCTGATCTAATAAATGCTGGTGGGGTTTTGAGTGATACAGATAAAATACTTTATTTATATAAATCATTGCCAAAAGTTGATGAGCCAATTAGAATCTCACTAAATAATACAAATGAAGAAGCTTCAACTTTAGAATTAGTAAAAACTAAATTGTTACAACATCAAATGATGCTAGTTAATGAAGCTCGTGATACAAGTACTAAAGCACTGAATACTCAAACCGATAAAAATAACTCTGATAATAAAAATTCAAATAATAAAAGCAACTTTAAAAATAAATTCAATTGAAAATTCAAAAGTAAATTTAATAATTCGAGTAAAGCAAATTTTAAAAATCAAAAGAAGTATTTTTATAGAGGTAAATTAAACCATGTTAGAAGAGATTGTTTTGCGTTTAAAAAACAAATAAATAATAATAATAATTTCAATAAAAATCGTAATAATAATTTCAATAATAATCGTTATAATAACAACTTTAATAATTATCGTAATAATAATAACAACTTCAACAATCAACGTAACAATAATTTTTCAAATGGAAATTCTGATGAAAATAATAATAATAAATTCAATAATTATAACAACAACAAGAATAATGATAAATATGCAAATCAAGTACAAATAAATGAACCTTCATTTTCAAGTAATTTCTTTGGAAGAGCAGCATTTATGATTGGAGATACAAATTATACAAATAATGACAAAGATAAAATTACATTTATATTGGACTCTGGAGCTACAAATCATTTTATCAACAGAAAAAACATTGCAGAAAATTTCAGAGCACTTGAAACACCAGTAAAAATATTTACAGCTGAAAATAATATTGGGGCAACAAAACAAGGAGTTATATATCCAATTACTGAAATGAATATACCATGTGTTCTTGAAAATGTGTATTATTGTCCAGAGCTACGTCATAATTTATTGTCTGTCCATAAATTAGTTAAAAAGGGTATGGAAGTAATTTTTAAAAATGATAACCTTGAAGTAATCAACGGTGGTAAGATGTATATGAAGGGTGAGTCAAAAGAAAATTTAACTAAAGCTGTTTTTAAGATTGATAATGAAATAAATAATCAGGCGTACAATATTGTTAAAAATAATGATTATAATTTGTGGCATAAACGTTTGGGTCATATAAGTAAAGAAAAATTTTCAGAAATAATTAATAACAAAATGATAGAAGATTGGGATCAAATTTCAAATATAAAACCGAGTAATATTTCATGTGAGGCGTGTATTAACGGGAAGCAGGCTAGATTACCTTTTAATAAATTTAAAAATAAAGAGCATATTAGATGACCACTATTAATTGTTCATACAGATGTGGGAGGGCCGATTCAACCACCAACAATTGATGATAAAAACTATTTTGTAATATTTGTAGATGAATTTACCCACTACTGCGTGACATACATAATTAAACAAAGGTATGACGTATTTTCCGCGTTTAAAGATTTTGTATCGAAGGGGGAAAGTCATTTTCATTTAAAAGTAGTAAATTTATATTGTGGCAACGGGCGTGAATATTTGTCGAATGAAATGAAAAATTTTTGTGTAGAAAAGGGTATAACTTATCATAGAACAGTCGCGTATACACCGTCGTTGAATGGGTTATCAGAAAGAATGATACGTACGATTACAGAGA
>JAPYYR010003975.1:0-21763 GCA_030523065.1 Aphidius colemani | reverse complement strand
GATGTTGTATCGATAATTGTTGTAAATTTTTAAGTCTTCGTGACGATCATCTGACTGATCTCTTGACCGATGCTCCCCCTGATCGCTCAAGGCGCCAAAGATCTACTGAGGAAAAAGCTCAGGAGTCTCGTTGTCGGTTCCTTTTCATTTTTTTTTTTTTTTTTCTTTTATATTATTAATGTTCCATCATCTGTATAAACATCCTTACACAATTTCACATATTTTTTAATCGCTTGTATCACGTCATTATCGTCTACTTTTATTAGCCATCGAAGCCCATTATCATTCCCATAATCACATCAAATTGTCGCTCAACTAGTTCATCATATAATTCGCATTCAAATATATAAAAAAATAAACACCTCTCTTTCCCCTTAAATTCTTTAGAAGCTTTTTTTCTTTTTGCAACTCGTAAAAGCCCCAAATTTTATCGATAAAATGATTGATCCTTTGGATTTTTAAATGATTTTTTGTGAGCTTTTTTGAGCAAATACTATTCTCGGTGGGAAAGATGATAAAAAATAATAAAAATATATCCAGTCGCACACGAAGAATGCAATCCTTGTCTCTTGGCACGAATGTGCAGATAGAAAATACGAGTTTAGTCAATCGTGCAGAATTGCAAACACGATAATGATAATTTGAAGAAAAAATTTTTTTTATTTAATTTAATAATTGCTTATTATTATTGTAAATATATTAATCTTCAAAGTCCGGATGTATGTAAAAAAAAATTAATTTAAAATTAAATTGATGTCTGATATTAGTGTTGTTTTACAAGATATCATGATGTGATATTTTTCTTGTTTGGGGACTTAATACAAACATGATGATGCATGATTATCATGTTGTATGGATTGAGGGTTGCGTGAACAAAAGCACTGAATTTTATTATATTTTTTTTTTTTTTGAACAGACAAAGTATGTGAGTGGGTATTTGTGTTGATGGCATCAGTGGCAAGAGGGGTGACGATAAATAAAGATATAGAGGTGTTCGGACAAATAGAAACGTTCACTTTGACCGCGGGTCGCTGGCTACATAGCGATGTCGTGTAAACACGCGCTAACTACCTGGCTACCTTTTTGCTTTGACCCCCCCTCTTCCTCTTTATTCTCGTTTTTTTAAATTTTTTTCCCGCGTTTTTTTGTCGTTAACTGAATTTGATTTATCTAAATTTTTCACAGCATCACTTGTCATTCAATTGATAATAATTTGATAATTTTTTCATCGATTTAAGTTTATTTTTTTAAATATTTTTATACAAAATTTATCTTTTTTTTACTATCAGAAATATGGAAAATATAAATGCAACTTTCCAATTGATATTTACCTTCATGTGGGTATTTTTTTATGTGGATTGAATCGTAGATGAGAAAAAGAAGTATAAAAAGTTAAATAAGATGGTTCTCTTGAGTAATTTTTTTTTTTTAATTATTTTTTTTTTTTTTTTTTTTTTTTTGTAACAAATGAAAATGTCAATACGACGGTTTCACATACACTCAGAAATCTTTTTTTTTGTTTTTTTTTTTTTTTTTTTTTTTTTTTTTTTTTTTTTCTTTTTTTTTATTTTTTATTTTTTTTTTTTTTTTTTTTTTTTTTTTTTTTTTAACTATATAAACAATGCCATTGATTGTTGATACATCACGCGTGGGATATTTTTGTTGAATATAATATTTATGAAGTAAAGAGGTCGAACGAACTAAATACATTGACAAAAGTATCGAAAATAAAAAAATACTTTTTCTCTATATAATTTACAATATGTATGGTTTTTTTTTTTCTCTGCAATTTTATTATTCCATCGAATGAACTTCTCTATACACAAGGTGTTAAAATACACCTGATTTTTTCCAAATAAACATATTTCAACAATTTTTTTCATCCTATTTTTTAAACTACTTGAATGACAATGACACTGTGTTTAGCAGTAATTTTTTTTTCCTCTACAAGTATCTTTGTGTTTAATATTAATAATAATGGCTTTTTAATTTTTTTTTAACGTAATATTTTTGTGTATGAGCATGTAGATGTATTTTATGAGAAGACAGATACCTCGGGCTATCATCCAAGAACAGCATTAATACCTGTTGACTGTTTTGAGCGCATCTTTTTTTTCATTTATATTTTATTTTTTCGATTGCTATATGCCGCTACACACACTTGGCATTCGTCCCGGCATTATTTATATCTTGATTTATTATAATCGAACTGAGGGGCCATTTAATTCGCTGACTTGCGCCACTTCGATATCGTATTACAATTTTTTTTTTCATTTATATATTATTATTTTCATTGGCGAATAAGTTAATTGATCTTTCTTTTGATTAATAAGAAATATTCATCAAGGTTAAAATAAATATTTTTAAATATATAATAACAATAATAATGAGACATTGTAAATCGAGTCTTGTAGATTATTTTGAACCGGATTTTTTTATGAAAGAAACCAATTAAACTGATTTTATATTATTTATCAATGATGAAATCAAATTGAACTTTATCTGGCTACTGAATTAAATTATTATTTATTTATTATTTTAGTCAATGAAACAGGCATACTGTTAACGCCCATGACAAATTTTTTTAATTTACATTAACATATATCATTTTTAAACACAAAAAAAATTTAATCAAACAAAAAAAAAAATTGTTTTTGAGTAATTATTTCCATTTATAATCAGAAATAATTCATTTTTCTTGTGTTTTTTCTCTAATATTGGGTAAAATACACCTGTCAAGATGATTATATTTGTGAAAATAATTTTTTTTGTTTAAAATTGATTTAAAAAAAGATTATTTGGCGGTCAAGATAAAAAGTTGTTTAGGTGCGATTTAATATTTCCAGCTACAAACATTAAAATCCAATGATATATAAAGTCGATGGGGAAAGATCCAGTTGACTCTTTCAAGTGAATATATATTATTTTGGATGAAAGTATTGAAATTATTGTGATTATCATATTTAATATATTTGTGGTTCATAATGCTGAAGAAAAAGAGTCTTTGCTCGTCTCATTTTCTTTGTCCTGTTTGAGATGTACCGACATCTGAACGGGTTAAATACCGAAGAGATTATACCCACCTTGCTCATTTCTTCATTATATTAGCAAAATTTTTTTTTATTTTTTAATTTTTTCCTTTCTTCATTCAAACACTTGTCGTTTTTTTTTATTTTTTTTAATTTCTTTATTTTTATTTCTTCTTTATCTTCTTTCTCTTTATATATTTTGTGCAAAATTAAAATTTACAAAGCTTTTTGTTCGTCTTTGTGTATACAGACTGTAACGACATGTGTTTGACCTGGTCTGACCCATCAAAGTGTTTGACTACTTGATGGCAAACTTGGAGTAAATGCTCTTTCTTTTTCGTGTTTTTTTTTTTTTTTTTTCGATGATGAGTAATAATAAAAGTAGGAAAAATAAATAAAATAAATGTCAAAGAGATTTTCCAAGAAGATTATCGGATTATCAATCGGCTTGACTATTTCTAGATAAATATATTTGGAAGATAAATTGATTTGCTTCGATGATAATAACTTTTTTTCAAATTATTTATTTTATATTTTTTATTTATCTTGTTTTATATATGAATGGTGTTGTTATTATTTCATTGTTACACGGATCGATAATTTCAATGTTGTCTTCTGTTCATCTTGATCAGTATATTCATTAAATTTCCACGAAACAAAAACAATCAGAATCACTCGAAGTCCACAATTATTGTTAGTCCTTCGATTGCCATTGGATTCTCAAACAATTATTTTGACCCTTTCTATATACATTTATCTACCGCAAAATTAGATGGAAAAAAAAATTTTAATTAACTTATAAAAAACCAGAGACTATTTTAACAAAAAAAAAACAAATTAAGTCTGCAGTTTTTGTATATAATTTTTTACATTTGGCTGACTATAAGACCAGCTTACTACTTGATTCGATAAATTTCTTTAAAATTCGATAAACAATTTCAAAGTAAAGCATTATTTACGTCATTTTATTTTCCATGTAATGTTTAACAACTCATTTGACAAAATCTTTGTGACAATCTAATTCTATTTCGTTTAAAATAAATTTTTTTTAATCAAACAATTTTAGCCATATACTAACGGCAAAACTAAATCGCCGTTGTAAAAAAATAAATAAATCTTTGTGTTTATTACAAAAAAAAATAGTAAAATAATCATTTGAAATTCTGAGATTTATTTTATAAAAAAAAATTATCAATTAGCTAATACAAAAATGAAAAAAATCAGCTCTTCTTTGTTACTTCATTTGATGATGTTGCCCACTCAAAACAAATATACACTCATAAAATAAAATCAAACATTGACGATCTTTGAAAACATAAAATTTCACTTCCTCTGTTTGTACAAATTAAAATATTTTTTTCCATTTATTTATATTTTATTTTCCTGGAAATATAATATTATATTTTCATTGATTATGTTGAACTAATTGCTCACTCATTATATAATTATTATGTTGGGGTTCAAGGTGTTTTATCATTTTGTGATCTCATGATTTCAATGACGATAGTCAAACTACTATACACAAAAATAATAACAACAATAAAAAAAATATAACAAATAATAAAAAAGATAAAAAAAAATTATGTAGTTGAATGAATTTTTGGATAAAAAAAGAACAATATATATTTATGGTGACTTTTTTTTTGTTTTTTGCAGTTACAGGTGTATATTGTTTATTTATTTTTATTATTTTTGTTACTTTTTTTGTGTATGTGTGTGGTAATAATTGTAATTGGTCTACACCTCAATGCAGCAAAGCTAAAAATAATTGTAGCCGTTATTATGGCCACTCGAACAATACAAAACTCATCACAAATCTTGATACTTAAACATAGTAAAATTAATTTAACATACACATGCATGCACTTATATTTTCACCATGATATATATTTATATTTCAACAAAATGACTCGACAAACTGACGCAAATTTATAATGAAAAAATTGCAACATTATATAAAAAATTACACAATTTTTTGAAAAATTCTTGAATCAATTAGTGTATGAATAAAAAATTATTTAATGAACATCAAATAAAGCTGCATTAAACAAAGTAAACAACAATGTAAATGTAGATTTTTCTAAAATAATAATAATAATTTATTATTATTTAATTAAAATATGTTTTGCTTGAAAAAAAATTTTTATAAATGCAATTTTTTTCTATCACAAGTCGTCATCAACACCGGAAGACACAGCTATTTTGTTGGAGCAAATATATATCTCGATCTTTAAAATCATCCACAGGGACTTGGACAAAAAAATATAAATAAAATAAAATAATTTTAGCATCGATAATTGTTGCTCGTAAAAGGTAGCCAGGGGAACGTTTATATATTTATATATCTGCATACAACAATTACCACATACATTGAGTGCACTTTTGTTTAGCTTGTATTATAATTTATTTATTTTTATTCCATTTGTTTTTAACGCCCCTCAATTTTTTTTTATTACTCAAAAACTATAAGGCAAAAAAAAACATAATAAAATGTGAATTATTCAGGGCAAAAAGAGAGTTGGTAAAGTTGATGAGGTCAAGAGCCTCGATTAACGCTTTCTTGCCGATTATTTATTATTCACCGGTCCATATAATAATAAATATATATTATATGCACCGAGAAAATAAAAAAATAAAAAATAAAAATAAAAAAAGTAGGCGGAGCTCGACAAATGAAAGAAAAAAACTACTAATTTTCATTTCTTTTTCTTCCTAAATTAATAATAAACAAAAGAAAAAAGAAAAGAAAAAAGTAAAATTGTCTGAGTCTTTATTTACCTCGTGGGCTTTTTTCCACCATATAAAATTGTTAAGGCGCCATGCCGTCACTCAGTTAAACAGTAGATCAATCAATACTGCTTGAACTTTGTATAGCAATCTCTCAATGTTTCTCATGACCACCAAAAGACTAACGAGCTCATTCGAAGGGCTGCAAGCTAAATGAAGAGACTTGAATAAATCGAAAAATAAAAAATTACATGATGAAGAAGAGAAAATGGCCCTTTAAAAATACCGCGAAAGGGTGGGAAAGATATACAGGGGCGTTTCCATAATACAGGGAAGCTAAAAAAATAAATAAAATAAATGTTAAGTCGTCGTTAAAGAAGGAAGAAATTGTTAACAAATGAAGCAACGATCAAGATCCTGCCATCAAGATCATTTTTCAAGATCTCATTCTAACAAATTCATGGTTTTTTTAATTTTATTTTTATTCTTTTTGTACCACTTGATTGACCATAATCCTCAAAACACACGAATTAATTTCATCATGATTATTTTGAATTAAATAAAATAATACATTTTATCATCAATAATTTATTTATATTTATTAAATCCATCAATTAGTTATTTAAAAAATAAAATAAAAAGCTTTTCGTCGACTTGAAATCAGCGAGAATGAATGAGTAAGGTTTAATTAATTACCCCGTTTAGAGCCTCTGGGTTAACTGCGACTTATTTCTGATCATCTATACATATTCAAAATGAATTTATTGCATTTGGCATGTGTTAAAAAAATTTTGCTTTGCTTGAGGGAATTGAGAAATGAAGAAATAAAAAATAAAAATATATTTTTTTGTCGGCAATATGAGTATATTTAAGGGATGCTGAGTGTTGGTCAAGTCGCATTATAAAAGCAATTAGAGGGTTTCAGATTAGATATAGCACATCGTACATAACAAATATGATAATATACTCGCGGCCCTTTAAACCCGTAGGGGCCTTTAATTTTTTTTTTTTGTTTTAAATAATAACAATAACAAAAAAAGTAAATGAATATTGGGTTTCTTGGATGGGTTAAACGGAATCATTAATAATAAGACTTAACTAATCTGTCTGTCGCTATAAGCATATACTCATTTTACTTCTGTTTTTTTATACTACAAATTTACTTTTATATTTTTTTAAAAATATTAATAAATAAAACAGAGCTTTTATTTCATCTAAATTTCCTATTTTTTCAACAAACAACAAACACACATACAAACACCCATTTAAATACAAATAAATTGCTAATTTTCTAATTTTTAAAAAAAAAAAAAAACAAAAAAAAAAAAAAAAAAAAAAAAAAAAAAAAAAAAAAAAAAAAAAAAAAAAAAAAAAAAAAAAAAAAAAAAAAAAAAAAAACTGATTATCGACGTCAATCGTTTGCAAAACATATTTTGATTTGAGTGTACAGTGGATATATAAAATTAAAAAATAAAATAAAAATATGTGACGAAATTGATGGAATTAATCGTGCAAATATTTGCACTGATCGACGTTCAAGGCTCAAATATATATGACTTATTGATATGCAAACAAGAAAAAATAACGGTTATACGTCTTTTGAAATTGTGACACCATCGATTTATGTTTTTTATTTTTTATTTTTCTTGATATTTTACTATTATTTGTATTTTATTAAAATATTTTTTATATTTTATTGTACAAAAAGATTCATAGAAAATTAACGATCCGACATTTCGTTCTCTATTCGTCAACTTAACTGTGATAAATTGCGTCTTCTTGGCACGATTCCGTCGCTTTAACCCCGTCAAACTGGCATGAATAGTATAATATACATGTATTTACTTGGATATATACACATCAGAATTGATGCTGTTTCTTTTGCAAAAGACAATTTCAATTACATGACTCAAGAATAATAAAGAAATATACATTTAAATGCCAAATAAAATAGCATTTGCCAGTTAAATATTATCAATAGATAAAAAAATATAATTTCATTATTATTTTTTCCGTTATTATCATTTTAATTTTTTAATTATTTATTTTTTTTTTCAAATTAAAAACATTTGCCCGCATTATTTTGTATCCTGTACACGTGGTTGATGAGCGACAAATATTCTAAAATACACGTGAGTTATCAGGAAGTTGCGTTTAAATGAAATAAATTTATCGAATAAACATGAAATAACGACAAAAAATTGCATTACCTTAATAGGTTGATGTGAATATTATAATATTTTTTTTATATTTGAATTAAAAATACTTGTCGAGTTAAATTAATTTTTCAAGTTAACCGGAAATGGGTTTGAGCCTCTAATTATAAACATGGCGACGCGTCCATCAATCAAACTGCCTTCGTGTTTTTTTATATTTTTTTCTTCAAATCAACTGATGTGACTTGTGATGTTTTCTATTATTGTCTTGGCATTTGAGAGGATAATTATAATCAAATCGAGTTTCCAGTATGGACCCTATACATATTTTCATAAATATAAACTCGAAAAAAAAAAAAAAATTTCCCATCTTTTAACAACGAAATTATTTCTCTTAATTTATTCAAAGTTTTTTTCAATTAAAATAATAATAAATTCATTAAGTTAAAATCATTTCAATAGAATTTATTATCTACAAAAAATTGAATCAATTTATCAATAAATCAAGTTGATATTTATTTATATTTTTTTTATTTAAATAATATATTTCAAGAGAAAATAACTAAAACTTGTGGTAACTAATTCTCGACAATTTGACAAATATTATACGTGTTGTTTATTATTTAAAAAAAAAATTATATTTATTATTGTCCATGTTTTTAGCATAAAAAATAAAAAATATTATCCAGTTATATTTAAAAAAAGGAAAAAATAGATGTAAAGAGAACGATATGTGTTGTGTACCCCCCGTAGGCTTGATTATATTCAAAAGAGTGAGAACGAGATGCTTTTGCATTCACAATAATTCAACTCTAATATAATACAAAAAGTTTCAAAGCCGACTTATAAAATGGCCATTTATCAAACCTACACCTCAACAACAACCTGCAGCAATTTACAAAATACATTTTTCCTATCAGCACCCTAAAAATATTTATAATATTATTTTAAAAATATTTTTCTTTCTCTTTATATATCTACTTAACCCTTTTACCCATACACACATGTATCCACCTGTTAAATTAAGATGAAAAATTAAAATTTTATTTAAAAAATATTTTTTAATTTAATATTTGCCCTTATGTATTTTTAAATTTAAATTTTACTTTTTTAAATTTAAATTTTTCTTTTTAAAATGTAATTTTTCTTTTTAAAATGTAATTTTTATTATAATTATTTTAATAAATAATTTTAATGGATTTGTATCATCGTGACAGAGTCAACGGCTTGATATGATCGAAATACATGATAACAGGCAAAAGATACACATAAAGAAATACATGAGGACTTGAGTGTTATAAATCTCGAGGCATTTAATATGCAAATATCGCCCTCTAACACCCAACGACCACCAACTTATTTTTATTATTATTCTTTTCTTATTTTTTTTTTTTTTTTATAGTTTATTTTTTAAATGTTTTTTTATTATTTATTTCTCTCTCTCTTTGAACACTTTACCTTTATTTTTATTACCCCCCAGGCGAACAAGTTTGAATCCTCACACTCAGTGGATGCGTCATCATCATTCGGGAGTTCATAAAAAAAACATATGGTTGACTCAAATTAATATACCAATAAATGAGTTTTTTTTTTTTTTATTACAAATTAAAAAAAAAATTAAAATATTATTATTATTTTTTGAGTAAATAAATTAAAATGTTAATTAATAATGTTAATTGTTATTTGAATGATCGAAAAATAAATTATACAGAAATTAGAAATATTTTTTATTTTTCATTTGATAATTGTTAATATTTTTAAAAATTTATTAATAAAAAATTATATTTTATTAGCTTCTTTTATTATTTTTTCATTTCACTGTGACTTTTGCGTGATTCTTGGTGTTTCTAGATGAAAAAAAAAATAAAATCCAAAAAATATATTTCTAAAAAACAATTTTAAAATAATTGTTTATCATTTTTTTTTTTATTTATTTATTGCAAGAAGTAATATGCACGCGATTACATTGACTTTAACAAAGTCTTAATAAATTTTTTTATATTTTTTAAATTTTTTATTATTATATACAACAAAAGAGACGACAACGTGATTTATTTAATTCTTAACTTTGCAGTTGATTTTGCTTTTTTAATATCATTAAATTTTATTATTTCTTTATTTTGTTATTTAGGCACGTACAATGTGCAACATAGTTACTATTAATTGCACTTTTGCATGGTATTATTATCGAGTATATAATATAACTCTGCTTGACTATAATATTGTACAAAATATTTTTCTATTTATACAAACAAATTGGTTTATAACTATTTGACTATTAATGATTATTCATTTTTAGTTTCTGTTGATATCACACGAAATGGATATAAATCGTTCATGTAATTTATCAATGTTAATAATAATGAATATATTAAAAGGGGAAAACTTATAATTTGTTTTTTTTTTTTTAATTTTTTTTAATATATATATGGGATCGAATAAATAATAAGCTTCTTCAATCAACGAGCATCAATCTCCAATCTTTACTTCTCTCTCTCAAAGTCCCATTAACACTGAATAAAAAAAATATATATATATATCCACTTGATACATTGATAAATTGATTTAATTCTTTTAAAATTAAAAAATCAAAAATTCTATTGAGATGATAATAAGTAAATAAATTTATTATTATTATTTTTTTTTTTATTTTATAATAATCTTGATGTGTCAGCGGAGAGGCAATATAAATTTTAGTTTATTTTTTTCAACATACACAGGCAACTTACACGAATAAATTGAGAAAAAATTTAATCAAAAAAATATTGTACTAATTATAAGTATCAAAAAAAAATGTTTTTATTTATTTTTTAAGGGAGGAAAATTTTTTTTTTGGAGCAAATAATAAGGGAAAAAAACAATGCAAGTTGCATCAACGTAAATTGTTTTGACTGTTCATTTTAATATTACAAACGACATGATGAAAATCAAAGAAAAAATATTTGAAATTTTTTTTTAAAAATCCTGAATAACTTTAAATAGATAAAATTTTTTTAGACGATTTAAACTGCGAAGAAATTTATTGAATCATGGTTCTTTTTTTCCTCAAAAATATTTTCAAAGTGAGGAAAAAAAATCGTCTATTCACACCCTCACCGTCAAGCAAACCATAAGCTGTATATAAAATAAACCTCAATATGAAATAAAATAAAAAAAAAAAAAAAAAACATAAGGATGATTTTTTTTTATTTTTTCAACACCGATAAAGTCCATGGTCATTGGGGTACATGGGATCTTTCTGTTCGAGGTTGTGTATATATCGATGGGCGGATTTTAGTCATGGATTCATTGTGACGTGACAGACTTGTCTTTTGACGGATTGCTCGTAAAACTTCAGGGGGGTTTCGTAGAACTCAAAGGGAAAGCAAATTTCTTATGTATAAAAATTTATTTTAGGGTTCAACTACACAACTTCCATATGAATTTGTAGTTTTAATGGACTCAATATTACAAATAAATATGTTGAATAACATTTTTTTTTCACTTTAAAAATATTTTTGAGAAGAAAAAGGACCAAAATTCGATGAATTTATCTATTCAAGGTTATTTAGGATTAAAAAAAAAATATTTAGGTAAGATGTTGTTTGTATTTTTAAAATAAACAATCGAAACAATTTATGTTAATGTAACTTGTGATGTTTTTTGCTCCAAAATGAAAAAAATTTCCCTTCAAAAATTAATATCTACATTTTTTTTTCTGCTACTTGTAAGTAGTAAAATATTTTTTCGATTAATTTTCGTTTTTTTCCTTTCAAAATTTGATGATAAGCTAAACACTGCTTACTGATTTACAATCAGTCCCTTAAAAATCCTCAAGGATTATGTCAAGACTACAAATAATTTACAAAAAAAAACGACTTTTTTTTTTCTTCTCAAACGTCCTTGGTAAAAAATATCTGCATCTATATAATCATCAATTTGAAAAGTGACTTTGTAAAACATGAAACTTGACTTTGAAGAGAAAAAAGAAATAATAATTTATATATTTACGTATTATGCAGTAAAAACAGTTTAAAAAAGTAAAAAAAAAAGATTAAAAAATGATGATGTACTAAATAGTGTGGAATACATGAAGAGTAGAGACTTGAAGAGAGAAAATAAAAAAAAAAAAATTAGTAAAAACAAAAGTGCGCTTTAAACATTGTAAATGCTGAAACGATCAGTTATTCGACGGACAAGTTTATGGGGTCGAAGACAGCATCTTTCGAGTAAATACAAGTTGGAATTTTTACACGTAATATTGAGTCAGGTTGATGGATAAAATTGTGTTCACAAAATAGTTTGGCATGTGCAATTGAGAAAAGGCATTTAGTTCAATGACGTTTGCACATTCTACACCATTTGACATTCTGCTATTTTTTTATTATTTTTATTTTACCTCATAGCCCAACACACAAACCCCATCATTCACTACACAAATTTAAACTGACGTAATTGTCGAAATTCTATAACCGCAAGTTTGAAGAAAAAAAGAAAAAAAAAACAATTTTTCTTCTTTTTTTTGCATATAAAATTAATTACAGCTTGTATGATAAATTTTTACGTAATTTTACATATCGATATGGATAAATATAGTCGGGAAAAATGTGGTATAACTTGAAAAGGATAAAAAAAAAATGAAAAAAATTTGTCTCCATTGAATGGACGGACTTGGGCCGGTGTATATTAGCCAGGTAGTTTTCTCTCACCCAAATGACTTGCTTGAAAAGTTTTTGATGGTTACACCTTACACACAGCTTCCCCTCTTGGTCTCTTTTATTCATGAAAATATATGTTGTATATAATACAGTATATATGTACAATAAGTGTGTGGCTCTACTACTGTGCCATACTACTTGTCGTGACTCGTGCCACGAAAAACGACTACCGCCCATTCACCAAAGAGTAGCCAATATTATTTTCTCTCGATATTTCATTCTCAAAATACATCTACTTTTTATACTCAAAATATTTCAGGTTATAATACAGTTGCGATTGTAATTTGATTTTTCAAAGTTTGTCTGACCTAAAATTGATATTTCTACTTGCTAAAGTTAACAAAGGTTTTATCAAAATATTTTAGATAAATAAATAAATAAAGACCTTGTGATTGTTGTATAATTGAATTTAAAAGAAAAAAAATATCAAAAAGATTGAACCTTATGTTTACACGCGAATTAAACACATAAAAAAAATTGTGTGGGCGATGAATTACGATCTTTATAATACAACCTGGCATAATTTTTCGAAGTAAAAAAGTCTTTGAACTAATTTGCTTATTAATATTTCAAAGGATATATACATTTAAATGTTGCAAATCGATTGCCAACGGCCATTTGTGATATATCTTTCATTTATCATTTATAAAATTTAAAAAAAATATAAAAAAATTCACGTAATTTTGCGTATTTACCTACGCAATTTCAATGTGTTTTTATTAAATCATTAATAAATTTATAATTATACGGAGAAGATGAACATTTTGCAATCATTAATGTGTGGAAGATGTGCGTGTATATTTTTATTGATAAAAGTTTTTATAAAATTAAAATGAAAAACATTGAAAAAAAATAGAAAGAGTTAGGTTAAAAAATATGAATAAAAAAATTAAAAAAAGCACATGGCTCCCCGGTACGGCGATCAAGCGAATCAAACCACCTCATAAAATCTATCAAAGAGACCGAAGTAACTTTGAAGGAGAACATATAACAAAATTTTATTGCTTGCAATATTATTTAAGGATGTTATTGTCGTCATCTTCGTGGTTGGGAGGTCAGCTTTATGTAATATTACAGAATATAACTGAGTTATATGATCACCAAGATTTTCCAGGGCCCACCCAAGTTGTCAACCGGATGGAGAGCATCTCCTCTATTTATATGGCACACCCATTATTTTTTTAAAACTTTCAAAATTTCTTCTTTGTCTATATCGATTTCGTGAATAATATTTTCATCTTTTTTGTCTGAATGAAATCTCATAGATTATAAATTGTATATATTTTATTTTGATACAGTCTGGCTCTGTGTCTCTTTTGGACGGATCAAAGAATGATTATTATTTGTCAGTTGGACCATAAGTAAAAGGGAGGATAGGTTTAAGGGTGTGGAATAACCCGGAAAGATTTTGTCTCGATTAAACACCGAAAATCTCTTCCTTTATATTATTTGAATATGGCGCCAGAGATTATAAGCTCCACCTTAATTTATAAATATTTTCTTATATATTTTTTTTCCTTTTATTCTTTTCTTTTGTAAATGCCCAATGTAATACACATCAGACCAGACTAAAAGATACAGAAGAATAAAAAAAAAACAACATTAAAGAAATAAAATATATAATAAAAGTAAAATTTTATAGCATACGCGATTTAAACACGTGCAACTGATCGTAAATTACAATAATATTTCCGCGAATTTCTAACAAGATTATAAAGCAGATTGTAACACACTTGGTTTTCACCTACGTCTGACCCTCTTCACACTCCACATAATACTATCTTTTTTTATCTCTAAATATTCGCGTACAACTGTCTTTTCTTAATCTCCATTCTCTCTTTTTTAAATTGTGTATAAATAATAATAAAAAAATAATAATAATGCCTGGTTTGGTAGAAGGGTAGAAAAGATCTATTTATAATAACTTTGCATCTTCTAATTTTTTTTTTTTTTTTTTTTTTTTTTCAATTCTCTTCTGGCACTTTCTTTATTTATTTATTTTATTCATTCTTTCTCACACTGTGTATTATTATATTATTACTGTTGTGGCTCGCACGTTTCATTGCAATGCCAATTTCATCTCTTTTAACTCAGTTGATAATGCCGCGCGGCCAACAAAGTTAACTCCACCGACAACACATCAAGGCTCAGTCAGCCACAACAATGTTTCAAGCATGCCATTTACCAATAATATTTCAAATACTTATTTATTACAAAATGTAATCTACAGTTACATCTTTATTTTACATTATCATCATCAATTATATACACATACATCCATGAACATAACCTCAATTGTTAAATACTTCACTTGGCTGCGCGCGCACTGTTAATTGATGGCAAATATGTTCATGATGATATCAATATTCACAGCTAAATAAAAAAATATCTATCAGATAATTTAGCAATATATAAAATTTAAGTATTTACTGAAAAAAAAAAAGAAACAAAATAAATAAATACAATCCCAAGCTGATATTCAACTGATGGTATAATATTTGATAGACTTCAGGGTCGTCACGCGACTTAAATTCCAGGAAAAGTCATAACCCCCACAAATACAAATGTATAATATATTTTTTGTATATAAAAAATATACACTCACATATTATTCGCACTGTGGGTTAATAAAAGGCCTTCAGAATTTTTTATTATTTATATTTATTTATTTTAGTTTTTTGTGAGAGCCGATCGTTATTAGATTGGACACACCCCTCTATCTGTCTTGCGCGCATATTCGACCATCACAATAAGCCATAAAATGCAACATTTTGTTTCGCATACCAATTACTGTAACCGGTGGGCCACCTTGCTTTGCGTCCAATATATTTATAACTTACCATACTCCGGATGGGCACGCTTTTTCAATATTCTTTTGTTTTACCTTCAAACAAAAACCATCAAAATCACAAGTCAAATAATAATAATAATAGTAATAATTTACTGTTTTCAATATTTAGATTAAGTTTATAATTTTTCATTAAAATAATATATTAAAAGTGTTTATTTATTTATATTTATTTATTCATTTATTTATTATTTTTTTTTGTAAATTTATATACTTTTTGCGGTTGATGATAGTCTCGTTTTCTCTCTTTGCATATTAAAAATGAAATTAAACTTTAATATTCAATATGGCGAAATTGTGAATCCACAGCGGGACGTGGCAGCCATTACAAAAAATAACTGCTGATTGGACGCCCTACCAAGAAAAGTCGTAATCGCATCCTGAATGCTTATTTTATCTCACTTTATTTTTAAAAGTTTCTCTATCGTTCAACTCTCTTTGCCAAACAATGAAATTTTTTTTATTTATATATTTATTATTATTTTTTAAATTGTTTGCCAATTTCCGACCACCATCACCATCATCATCATCGTCATCTTCATAATCATAATCGACAACTACGATGACTTCGAGTCTTCAATCTCCCACCATTTTATATACCAAAGAATCAAATGTTGCGTGAAATAAAAAAAAAAATGTAATAATAAAGTTGATAATGACAGAAATTATAATGAATAAAATATAAAATTGTGAGAAAAATAATTCACGGAGTGTTATCCAGACGGCAAGCGTAACAAAGTGTTCTTTTCATCTTCGCTAAAGTCAGCACTTTGTTTAATCTTTTGGTACCATGATCATCATCATCATTATCATCATCATCATCTTCATCATCTTCATCATCTTTGCTCGTACAACGTCTGACAAGCCATATTTACAAAACCTCTGTGAACATATTCGAATCACGTTTTAAGAGTATTCATACCGTAAAAGCAAAAAAAAATATCATTTCAATGAATTTCTGTATTCTAAAAGATTTTAAAAATGGTAATATACCAGATTTTCAATTATTCAATACATATATTATACATATCTTTGCGGTTTTTATTATTATTTTTTCATTGACTGATGTTTCATGAATTTTCATGAAACGATAAATACCACTTCAAGTTAAAATTTCACGCTTCAGCTACACACACCAATACCAACATTAAATAAAAAAATAAAGAAAATAACGTTTTACACTCGTAAAAGTTGTGTATGCAACATATTCCGCCATATTTTTTTATATTTTAATATTCTTTTATTTTGATATATGCGGGATCCGCCATTTTGCTAAAGAAATCAGGGTTGTTTTGTGCAGCCCCTTTTATTTTTTTATCTTTTATTATTTTAACATTTTATATTGGGACATTAAACTGGTTGCTGGGACGCGTATATATCAACAATAATTGCAGGGCCAATAATAAAGCCAGAGGGGCGAAGGCTTTTTTCGATAGCCCGAAATTACTGGTTCTCCCACTTTGATATAACACAACAATATTTGTACTGAACAACACAACAACCCAGTATTATTATACATTTTTTTTTTTTTTTTTTTTTTTTTCAACAAAAATATGGTGGTTATATTGTACGTATAATATGCCACACAAAGCTACAAAGTAGTTTTGATTATTTTTATATTTTATGGCTGGATGAAAGTTCAAAAAATTATGCTAAATAATTTATTTCGAAATATTATTTTATTATCTTGTGTGTGAATTTTTTTTTACCGAATGAATTTTCGGTATTTTAATCTGAAAAGTACATAATTTTTTTTATTTTTTATGTTTTTAGGCACACCAATTAATAGACTTCCAATAATGGCTAAATCAGTATTGGATTTATATGAATTATACAATTTAGTTGTCATACGAGGTGGTCTTGTTGAAGTTATCAATAAAAAACTTTGGCAAGAAATCATCAAAGGACTTCATTTACCATCAAGTATAACATCAGCTGCTTTCACACTTCGTACACAGTGAGTATATCCACAATTTAATGAACATTTCTATTCAAAATTTCCTCAACAATTGTCTCATTAAATAATTGCTAATTGAAAAATTAAAATTATATATTTTTGCAATTTCCTTTGAATAACTTGAAACCATATTTATATATGAATGAGAACCGCTTATCGATACCCGAGTTGTCTTCTTCAATGATCAAAAGAAACTTCCAGATATATTTTTTAAATTAGATGAAATTGATAGATAAAAATGAAGTTGTATCTGCGTGAATTGTGATGTATGTGATCCCGGAAAAATTGAGTTATGAAATACGAGTTAGTGGGATGGATGATGGCTGGGTAATTTGAACAAATTCATAGAGAATAAATAAATAAATAAATGTGCATGTGTGTGTGTATGTGTGTGTGGTTATAAATATAAATATTCAAAATACAAATAGACAACGTGACTAAAACACACTCGGCGCCTCGTTGCACGAATGATGGATGAGCTCGCGGCATTCATCTCAACATAATGTCGGGACATCACCCATTTACAAAGCCATATCTTTTACCAAGTTATTTTCACATCAGAGTAAGACTTCATACGCTTGAAATACAGTTAATACCAAAACTTAAATTAATTTTTTTATTTAATTCTTTGTTATGTTTATTTTATTTTTATTTTTCAACTACTTTTTCTCATTCGTCACAAGTAAATATGTAAATATATTTACGCCCCTCAATCATCCCCAAAAGAATTCCCATTAAACATCGTCATTCTGTCATCCAAAAATCTACACTATGCCAAAACATACACAAATTTAAAAAGTAAAAATCAATTTAAAAAAATTAATCAAAATAATAAAAACCAATAAATTTCAATGTAATTTTATAGGTTAAATAATTTCTTGAATTTTAAAGCATGAAATTTCATGTGTATATAAATTTTTTTTTCAACTGTTTGTGTTGATACGTGAAAATTAACGAGCTTCTCTTGATGTTACAGAAAAAAAAAAATTGAGCTTTTTTTTTTTTTTATTTTTAAAAACTGGGCAAATGTTATGTGCTTTGCCGCCTTTTGTAATCACCGACGAGGGCTAAACGTATATATATTTTTGTGACGATATATGTAACGTCGGATGGCAGCCGCTTACATGATAAACAAACTGACTTTTCTCTTTGTTTATATGTATTAAACAAACATTGAAATATTTCTTCAAAATCATAGTTTAAATATATAAAATTCACGCTACTGTGTCTCACATATTTAACGATAACAATGATAAAAATTAAAACCACCAAAAATATTATGCAAACAATTAATTTGTAAATTATAATTTCGATAATTTTCTTTTTTATGTTGAATAATATTGTCTTAATAATAAAATCCATCATCCACTTGTTTGGAAGAAGAAAAATTGGGTTTTTTTCTTTAAAAATAATTTGCATCTTTCAGTTGATTATCTCGATTTGATTATCGCCAAGTCGACATAAAGATTTATGAGAAACCGTCCTCATATTAAGAGCATGAACACGCGAGTTATTCTCACAAAAAAAAATAAAAAAATATATATTTAAAGAAGAGGGGTACTAGTTTCGTCTGGGGCCCCAGACAATCGTAAAAATCCAAACGATCCCGTGCGAATTATAGGCTGCGGTATAAGAGAACCGATTCACCGAGTGTACCTTTCGTCCTTCGTGTGAGTTTTGTTTAAAAAAAAAAAAAATATATAAAAAATATATTGCTTGTATATATGTTACGTATCTGCATCCCCTTTTTATATACATTTTTTTACTCTTATTTTACCTCACAAACAATCGATACACAACTTAACCATCATATTTACAATAAAAATATGAAAAAAAAAAAAATTAAAATAATATGGAATCATATTTATGTATCGACGTTGAGATAACCACAAGAGAAATTCATGGTCGTAACTTAAAAATTGTACGTACAATATATACAAGACATTGATGACTCAAAATTGTTGCTATAAAAAATATATTCAAAGGCCAATAGAGTACTGCTTTCGATTAAAATTCCATTTTTTTTTTGTTGTTTTTTAATAAATACATCTTCTCAACAATACAAATTAATTAATTGGATTTTTATAATTTTTTTTTTACAGATATATGAAGTATCTTTATCATTATGAGTGTGAAAAGAAAAATTTTTCATCACCTGGTGAATTACAATCGGCTATTGATGGAAACAGACGTGAAGGAAGACGTAGTAGTTACACAGCATATAATGGTGGAGGTGGTGGAGGAGGTGGAGGAGGTGGTCCTGATAATATGATGCAACGTAATTCACACAGTCTTCATGCACAAATGTCACCACTTGCACTTGTTGGTGGACAACATCTCAGTCAACAATCAATGGTTAATGGAGGTGCTGCACATGCACCAATGTCACATCATTCACATCATCCAGGAATGCCTACAAATAAAAAGTAGTTAATCAATTATAATAAATAAATAACTTTGATGAGTAGTCGTTGGTTAAAAGAGGGTAAAATTTACCAACAAATGATGATAATTGATTGTACGATGTGGCGTGAGACAGACGTTAACAAATGATTCTTGCTAACGAGCATTCCGTCCAAGTAGTCTTATATTATTTTCAATTTATTTTCATAGTTTATCTTGAAAATTTAATTATTTAAGTTTTCCTGTAAATAAACAATTAACAATATTTAATGGCTTTTGTTTCTTTTAGCAATGACAGGAATACCAGGAGTAACACCAGAAATGGAATCACAAATGCTTGAATATTTCAAAATGATAACTGCAACAGCTGAAATGCAGCGTATAAATGCTGCTGTTAATTCATCACCAATGATTAATAGACAAGGTAGCACATCACCTTTATCAAAATCATCACCACCAGATGTACGTGGTTTACCATTATGGAATTTATATAATAATAACAACATATATAATGGATTTCAACAAACACCAATGTCACCAGTAGCACCAAATTCACCAGAACAAGAATCAAATCCTGAGCCACAAAGAGAAGCACTTGATCTTGGCTTAAGAACATCACCAACTTCAACTGTACAAAGACCACCATCAGTACCTCATACATTACAAGTTAAAAAAGATCGTGATTTAATGCGTAAATCACATAAACGTTCACATTCTGATGATGAAAATATTACTGAAACACCATCAACATCAATACCCGGTACACATATTAAAATAACAAATGGACAAAATGGTGAATCTTCACTTGTTGTTAGTATGGAATTAAATGGTATTGTATATGAAGGAGTTTTAATGGCACAAACAGACAGGCGAGCCAATAATAATTCAACAAATACCAGAGGTAATTTAAATGGATATTAAAATTCATTTAATTATCAAATAACATTTATATTTTATCATCAACAGTATGACTATTTTATAAAAATAATAAATTTATTTTATTTTTATTTTTCAACTAAATATAATTGTATTTTTTTTTTTTTTTTTTTTTTTTAAACGTTATAATCCATTATTTCGATCCAGAAACAAATGTAAATCTTCATACTTGAAACTTTTAATTTTTTTTTTTTCATAAATATAATTTTTTTTCTTTTCTTTTTTCGTCAAGTACATTCATCTCATCTTGTTTATATAATATTATGTCATTCTCACTTCAATGAATGTACTTTTATTTGGTAAATAAATTATTATTTTTCATTTTTTTTTCGTTTTTACGATTAAAAAAACAAAAATATCTTTTCTGGATTTAATAATGGAAGTGTGAATAGTAAATTAAAAAAAAAAAAAAAAAAAAAACAATATAAATTGAGTGTGTATAATAATATGTGTGCAATGAGTAAATGAAAATAATTACAAACTTCATATTTTGTAATCTAAAAATAGAAACATAATCATCCACGTAGTATTTGAATAAAAATAAAATTAATAAGTTTATTACTGAATCAAAAGCAACAATCACTCAATATTTATTTATTGTAATCAGTAGAATCTCTACACGAATAATATTATTAAAAATCGTGAATATAAAATTAATTCATCTAAAATTGTTTAATAGAAATAAATGTATAACAAATAATCATGAACATAACATCAAAACAAAATTTTGATTATAATATTTTGCAAATCATATTTTATATAATTTTATTATTTTTTTTTTTTAATTTGTACATTATTTTTACGGCCAAGAGTTTATAATTAATTTATGATTTATTGGGTACAGCTTAATAATCATGACGTAGTTTTAAATCTCTGTCAATATTATTTTGAAAAAAAAAAAAATAAAAAACAAAAAAAAAAAACAAACAAACTTGTACATATAGTCAACAATTATTAGTTTTTAGTTATTATTATTATTAATTAGTTAATTATTATGGTTATTAAGATGA
>JAPYYR010003965.1:0-12187 GCA_030523065.1 Aphidius colemani | reverse complement strand
ATTCGAAAAAAATTGTAACTGAATTTAATAAAAATAAAAAAAATGAAAATATTTTTCTAATGATTTTATTATTCATGAAATATTAAAAATTTTTTAACCCAGACAATACAACATGGCCCTAGCCGGACTATTGAAAATTTTTAATTTTCAACTGTAACGCGGGCCACACGCCCCAACAAACGTTACCAATTTTTTTTTTTTTTGTATATATACTCTCAATACAACATTAGTTTGGTGAGAAAGAAAATCCGTTTGTATCAAAGAAAAAATTAATTTTTTCAAAATCTTTCTGGTTCATAAAAAAGTCTAATTTGTTTAATTCAATACCATTATTGTTTTTATTAAGTCATCTATCGTTTGAAAAAAACATTATATCGTTTTAAATAAATGACGATTGTCTTTTTACAAACGGCAATCGTCTGAATCAAACCTCGCGTGCATAACTTTAGACATATATTTCTCAAAAAAATCCCTCTGCTTCATAATAGACTCGATTTGTTTCAAAACGAAATTGTCTTAATTTTAGACACATATTGGCTCGATTTAAAACCTAATTTTTTTCTTATTAAGACATTTTTTTCTCAACCGAAAGCAATATCCGTATAACTCAAGACGTAAAAAGATATCTAAAATTTTCTCAATGGAAAAAAAAAAAATTAAATTATTCATCTTTTTTTTCCTATCTATGTATATTTAAAACCTACCTGTATTGAAAAAACCTTATTCCATTTTTTATGTCCTAACCAAGAAGCGAACCCTCTATTCTTTAATTAGTAAACGCATGCCTTTACCCGCGCGGCCGACGTACGATTGTTAACGGGATGACGCGCCACCAGTTACGATTTTTGTTAACTTAATGTACAAGCTGGCCAGGATAAATTAAATTTGCAAAGTCCTGTAATAGAGAAATTATTCATTTTCAATTTTTTGAGAAAATTTTAGTCTTTTAAACATCAAAGTGTTAGATGTCTAATACTCCAACTCTCAATTTTCCTCAACATTAATTGCATAAATTATTATTATTATAATATTTATGAATAAATAATTTTGATAATCAAATTTATTAAATCGAATTTAGACAAAAAAAAATTAAGTTTTGATTCGAGCCCATATGGGTACGGTAAAATTTAGACAATTTCGTTTTGAAGCAAACCAAGTCTATTATGAAGCAAGACGTAATAGTGCCTCAAATTTAAACCCTTTCGTTACCAACAAAACCTATTATGTTATGAAGCAAGACGAAATAGTGTCTTACGCAATAAATAAAGAATACACATTCATGAATGAAAAAGAGATTGCCTTGAACCGAGACACAACCTTCCATGGTTCAAGAAGTATACGTCTAAAAACATGAACAGTTTATCTTGATACGAGACATATTTATCCACAATTGAAGAAATATACTTCTAAAAACATGAACAGTTTGTCTCAAACAACGACGTTTTTTTCATGATTCGAGAAATTTTTTTTTTATTTAGATTGAGAAGTTTTTGTCTGAACCCGAATCATTTTTTTTGCAAAAAGAAAACTTCTATATTCACACATATTATTTTTTTTTTTTTTATATTTCACGTCTTTTGATTATTAAAGGTATGATAGGTGAATAAATTGCTAATACCCGAGTGGAAATTCAGTTCAAGATTTGATTAAAACTTGATCAGGCAACTTGATCAAGAATTGATCATAACGTAACGCAAAAATGGATCAAGTTGCCTGGTCAAAATTTGATCAAGCTACCTGATCGAGAATTGATCATAACGTAACGCAAAAATGGATCAAAAAAGGATCAAGCTACCTGGTCAAGATTTGATCAAGTTATTTGATCAACTTAATTTTTTTTTTTCTTCAATTAACTTCACCTTTTTTATTAATTACCTGTTTATTCATAGCTATTGAAAAGAAAGAGGGGGAAGGAAGATGAAGAGTTCATACTTTTACAATTGAATAAACTAAGTGCACGCAAGTCGCTGGTCTCGAACCCACGAACGATGAGGTCTCAACTTCTAACCGTACACCTTAGACCGCTCGGCCACCGGGCCTTCGATGAAGATTTTTTGATCTTTATATTGTACGTTTAGTCAAAATGCACTCTCTGATCAAGATTTGACCAGGTTCACTTGATCAAGATGTGGTCAAGTATTTTGATCAAATCTTGAGCAGGGAAAATTATTTAAAAAATTTATTTATTTTAAAATGTAAAACTTGATTATCTTTTGATCAAAACTTGATCAAGATCGGATATCAAATCCGCCGAGCCTGACCAGATTTCCACTCGGGTAGATAATTGAGGCTTTTCGGAGACATAAATCGTAAACTTATGTTTTGTTTTGATGTAATATTTGGTTAAAAAAAAGTTGCCCTTTACGTTAGAATTTCTTTTATATAATCAATCATTTTTTGATCAAGTTCAAACTATATAAATTTTTTATTAAATTTTATTCCATTAAAATGAAAAAAACAATAATGATTAAATATCTGTTAGAAATATATCGATTTATACCCTGGTAAAAACTTCCAGTCGGGCCGACTGATTGCCGGACATTAAGTGTTAAGCATATACGCTTACACTGACAAAAATTTTCTTGATTGAGAAAAATATCACTAAATTCAAGTATTCTTTTTTTTTGTCCGAGAAGTTTCGTACTTACCGCCATTAAATAATTCCCAAATCGAAGTAAAAATGTTCTTCAAGTGTAACAGAAATCATCCTATATGCATAGAACTTGTCTCTAAATTTAAGGAAACTTGTCATTAAATTGTAGATATAAATTCTTTTATTTTTTTTTTTCTTGAAAAAAGTTTATTGCTTACGCACAGCTGAAAATTCCTTGATTTCGACCGTCTCCTTAATATATATTTTGCAAAGGAAAAACTCTTAAATTCAAGGAAAAATTTAAAAAAAAAAAACAGTTTTTTTTCAAATTATAGAAAAACCATTTTTTGAAGCTTAGGAAAATGAGTCTTTTTGAAATACTTCAATTACCATGTCATCAGGCAAGTGATTAGTGTGTTATTTTTAAATTCTAATAATATTGAGTATGACAACACATATATTCTTAACTTCTACAATCCAAGATAAAAATTTTGTATTCAAAAAATTTTTCCCTCGAATTTAAGGAAATATTGCCGGATTGAAATTTATATCAACTTATTGATATTATTTATAATTTACGAATCATTTTGAAATTTTTTTTTTTTAGATTAGGTAAATTCTATAATAATTTTCCTTTTTAAATACTTATCATTTCCATAAAATCACATTGATTTCAAAAGTAGCGATAGATCAAACTAGTTATTTTTCACTTTTTTGCAAAAAATATTTTTTTCATTTCAGTGATTTCTATATTCATTTGAATGTAAAATCATGTTTAAAAAAAATTCACCGTATTGAAGTATTGCTGTTTTTCCAATTAAGTGGAGTTATTAAGTTTTATTGACATTTCCCTAAATCTTAGTGTTTTACTCAATTTAAGGGAAAGTTCCATAGATCAAGGAAAAAATTTTTGTCAGTACATGCATGAAAAGTCGGTCAACGATCAAAAATTTTTACCAAGGTATATGTAACATCTAAATAAATGAATAATATTTTTATCGTTTTTTTTTATTATCAATGAGATGCTGAAAGCAGTGAAGTTAATCCTTTTATTTTAGGCAAGAGAATATGATTATAAACATTAATACTGTTTTGTAAGAATTTCTCCGAGTAAAAGAAAAATTTGCTTCCATTTTTGCTTGATTAACAAGATCTAGAAGTATAAATTCCACTCTTTTTGTCAGTGAACTAGAGCACTTTGTTCATATTATCTCGATCATAAATATATAATAATAAAATAATTTAGGTTAAAAAATGAATAAATAAATAAATCTGAATTCTAAGCGTGGAAAAACGAGACGTTATGTTAAGTTATCAAATAGATCTACGATCTCTGACATTTCCATATTTGTGAATGGCTTCCTCAATATTCGAACTAGCGTTTTCCAATGACCTTCCATATCCTGAGTGAGGAGGAGTTGGATGAACTTCTTCGGTGCTGTATGTATGAGGAGCTGTGTAAACTGGCTTGCTCACAATTTCATAAGTCGTTTTTTTTTCTGCTCCACCTGTTAATGTTTTTAGTCCGACAATGGCGGACAACATCAATGCCATTAAGCCAGTCATAAGAGCTTTTCCAGCAAGCATTGCAAGTGCACCGAAACTTATAGCACCCAGAGTACCTTTCATCATCATAAGCCCAGCCATCAAAGTTCCTCCGTATCCATTTTTGTCTTTTTTACGACCTGTTCAACAGTTTATTCACATAATTACACACTGCATTTTTATCCATATAGGTGATAAGTAGTAGTTTACATCAGAATATTAAGACAAAAGAGTACACTGGCTCAAAAGTAAGCGGATTTTATTTAGTTAACATTTACTACAAGAACAAAATTCGAAAAACAACATATTAAATAACGAATAAAAAAACAGAAATTGATTCTATCTATTCTACTATTCTCAGTTTTCAATTAATCCAATATAATATGAAAACCTTAAAGGGGTTTTATAGTCATTGCTAAGGATCCCATGAAAGAAAATTAATAAATTACAGAAATAAAATAAAAGCATGACTATGTTAAGTTTTTTAGCAACATGTTTTTTATACTATCGATATTTATTAAATTGTAATGGCATAAAAAACATCAATTCATGAACCTTTTCATTGTCATTTTTTAACATTTCAGACATAAATATATTGATAATTAATAAAATTGAAAAATATGTTAAGTAAAAAAAAAAGATAGAAATGTGAAAAACAATATTAAAAAAATAAATATGAACTTGATAATAAATGATAAATTATGGGATAGTGATTTAGCGTCATAATATGGGTGCAACGAACCTTACTATCAATCATCTACATATACAAAATGTAAAAGAAATATCAATATTTACCACTTTCAGTATTTGAATTTCCGAATAATCCGAAATGACCTGATAAGTCATTATTCAAATTCCTAGCAGCTTCAAATGTTTTTTCGTCAAATAATTTTATTGATATAGAATGGGTATTCAAATAGGTGCCAATTTTATGCAAAAGATAAGCATCTAATCTTTTGTCCATGTCATTTGGAAAACTTCTTGCTAGATTAGCAACTACATCAGACGGGGATGATTCACTAGATATATTTTCTTTGACAACCAGGACACCAGGAAGTACACCCAGATATTTTTCCTCAGATATTTTATCAACAAACGATACGATATCAAGCTTCAAACACGTTACATTATATGATTTGTTACAATCTTTTTTTATTGCTTCATCGAAATTACCATGTGTTTCTTGAACGATTTGATTGCTTGTTCTGTGGTTAATTTCACTATTCACAAGTCCAATAATTGAAAATAAACATATTACAGAAGCTGTATAACTACGAGTTTGTAATTGTTTTGAATTTATTAAATTCATAATGATAATTTTTGAAAAACGAAAAATACACTGAAGCGTGATCGAGTGAACTGATCGGATTTTGTATTTGTTGCTGCATATATAGCCACAACGAATGTTGTCAGGTCCTTTTCCTTTTTTTTGTTTTGTTTTCAAAGTACTTTTTTTCTTCTTTTTTAAATTTTTTTTTCTATAGTCATACATTTTAGAAGCTAGAGCGATTGAACAGAGAGATGCCAATGTGACTCAGTTCCACCTTAGTGGTCTGACAGTCGTTTCATTTTTCTTGCGTGATTAAAAAAGTCGATTGCCATTTCTGTGTTAGGTAGGGGACGTTAACTGGAGCGAAGAACACCACAGTCAAATTAACAAAATCTCCGTCATGGTTTTGTTGATCATAAAAAAAAAAAAAAAACTAATGGTGTTTAAACGGTGAGTGAGACTTGGATGAGTGAATACCTTATTTTTACTAGCGTTTTATTGCTTACTCGTCATTGTCTTCTTTAGTTTTCAATTTAAACACAAAAAAATACTAAGGTATTGAAATTGGAACAAAACTTTTTCATTTCACTCAATTTCTTTTGACCTGTAAATAAATTATGTTTTGTTTACCAATACTTTCATTTTCGTTTTAGGTTCCATTCGTTTATATATATTATATTGAAAAAGTTTCGCATCAATTATCAAAGAAAGTAAAAATTAAAATATATCTAATTATTCTATCAGTACTTCAATAAAATTTGATGTCATGTCGGCATACTTTTTTTGAGTTGATAACGCTTGGTTGGTGACATGCACAAGTTTTTGTGCAAGTATAAAGTTTTTGTGAAAGTATAAAGGAAACTCTAACGAATATAGTAGATTACTATTATTTACTATCAGATATAGTTCATGAAACGATTTTAAAATATCAGTTGACTCACGCAGCAATTTATCAGAATTGATTATTATTCTTATTATTTTCTATGTTTTAATTCGACTTGACCTTTGCAATAATCATTGATGCCTGAATGTTGCATATAATTAAGAATTTTGTTGGATATCTAAAAGATGATAAATACTTTTTTTAACTTTGACAAGTTTTTTTCAAAGAAGCATGTGATCGTTGTAACCGAACGTTTATAACTGTTTTGAAATGACTGTTATTTCTTGCTTTTTCATTTGGTTTAGCATATTTTTGAGGTCTAATTTTTTTGTTTTGGTTTTTTAATACGTTTTTTTAATTTTCTCTTTTTACGTTCACTGGACCTGAAAAGAATCGAACCACACGATTTTATATCTGCATACTAACAGAAGTCATCAAGCTGCTTGGTAACCTGATCAAGACAGCATCGAAAAAACTTTAACTCATTTTGAATAACCCTGTCGGAAAAATCTCTCAGGATTTCTACACAATTTAATCTTTTGGAAATGAAATATTCTAGTAAAAAAATTGAGAAGATATTTATAGTGCAATCTCCAAATAAAAGTCTACATCGGAAACATAGATACACTGAGAATGCTTTTTTCTATTTCTTGAAAGAAAACTTGGCAATATTGAGTTTGAAAAAGCAGAAAACGGTTCGTTATGAATATTAATTGGTTTGTGATAAAAAAAAGGCTTGAAATAAGCAATATTCTGTTTGATTCATGCAGATGATGTCCTGTTTCAAACGATAGATGGTTTGCATCAAGAAAAATATTTCGAAACGTGAACCACATTTTTTCTTGACACAAACGACATTTTAATTGTTTCATTCTTATTGGGCCATGCTTGGTTCACCCTCGGTGGACAGAGAATGGTCAAATACGCGGCCAATCTTGAAAAATATCATCAGGCCATTTATGTCATTGGGAATTAAATTGACGTAACGGTGCAGACCTGGCGCATTAAAGGTCAATTAATGTTTGCCAAGCATCAGCCATGGGTTGGCCATGCTGTTTCTTACACACGATACCAGGTTTCCCGGGATAGAAGTTAGAGTATAGATTTTGAGCAGTGCGAGGCATTATTGACAAAATATGAGTTCTATGGTTAAACAGCAAATACGAGTTTCTATGGTTAGGCCGTTTTTTAAAAAAAATTTTATGAGCCATAAAAAGAAGGGTTCCGTATTTTTTATTTATAATTATTCAAAAACAAACAAAAGTTTATTCAATATCAAACATAATTATTTCATTTTATAATAGCCAGTGTTGGAATCTCTTTATACTGACAAACACAAATCCTGTTCCTTCCCGGATTGGATCCTACGACTCCCTGATTACTAAACCTATGCCTCAACGTGCTTCTCCGTTTTTTACATGTTGGATAGACTTGGGAATTTTGTTCGCATAAGCTACATCTTACCGAGCAAACGACTAGGGATAATGTCGCTACATAAATAATTTGTCATAAAAATTTAATTGAATAATTACAAAAGAGAAAGAATTCATAATGGCAAATAATTAAGGGTTAAGCCGTAGCTACATAGATAATTTCTTGAAAAAAACAATTTGCCCATTAAAACTAGTGATTGTTCTACATCTCAACCATCTGCTGTTTGTCGTCAGTAATTGATAAAAATTAAATTAAAAAAAAAGTTTATATGTACAAATAGTTGAAGGTTGAGATGTAGAACAATCACTAGTTTTAATGGGCAAATTATTACATTGAAGAAAGTATATATGTAGCTGTATTTTAACCCTGAGCTATTTGTCCACAGTAATTAAGAAAAAATCAATTAAAAAAATAACAATATGAAGATTTCCAAATTATTTCCATATGTTGGTGATAAATTTGTTGATTAGATGGGAAATTCGATTCACGATGTTGTACAAATTGTTGGTGGACACAGTTTAAACTTTGTACTCTTAAAAACCCTGATAAAACTGATCCATTCAATTTCAGTTATTACAAGGTACTAAATGTTCTTTTTTTACGCACTGTTAAAAGTTTTTTTCTTTGATCTATGGAGCTTTCCCTTAAATGGAGTAAAACACTAAGATTTAGGGAAATGTCAATAAAACTGATTAAGTCCACTCAATTGGAAAACAGAAATACTTTATTTTTCTAAACATGTTTTTACATTCAAATGAATATAGAAATCACTGAAATGAAGAAAAATTTTTTGCTCGAAAGTGAGAAATAACTAGTTTGATCTGTCGCTACTTTCGAAATAAATGAGATTTTATGCAAATGATAAGTATTTGAAAAATCGAAAAAAAAATTGTTATAGAAATTATCCAATCTAAAAAAAAAAAATTTCAAAAATAATTCGTAAATTATAAATAATATCAATAAGTTGATATAAATTCAAATGCTGAAATATTTCCCTAAATTCAAAGGAAAAATTTTTTGAATACAAAGTTTTTATCTTGGATTGTACAATATTATTAGAATTTAAAAATAACACACTAATCACTTGCCTGATGACATGAAAAAAAAATTATTGGTATGAATATTAACCTTTCTTCATAATGAGTACCCGAGTCGAAATCTGGTCAAGCTCGACAGATTTGATATCCGATCCTGATCAAGTATTGATCAAGTTACCTTATTTCAGGAAGCCTGAACGAATCCTTAGGTCAAGTATCTTGATCAAATCTTGATCAAGTGAACCTGACTAAAACTTAATCGAAAGATGATCAAGTTTACTATTTTTAAATAAATAATTTTTTTAAATAATTTTCCCTGATCAAATCTTGATCAGAGAATATGAACCCCTCATCTCCCTTACCCCCTTTTCTTCTCAATAGCAATAAATAAACAGGTAATTAAGGAAAAAAGGTGAAGTTAATTGAAGAAAAAAAACATTAAGATTATCAGGTAACTTGATCAAATCTTGACCAGGTAGCTAGATCCTTTTTTGATCCATTTTTGCGTTACGTTATGATCAATTCTCGACCAGGTAGCTTGATCAAGTTTTGATCAAATCTTGAACTGAATTTCTACTCGGGTAATTGAATTATTTCAAAAAGACACATTTTCCTAAGCTTCAAAAAATGGTTTTTCTACAATTTGAAAAAAAACAATTTTTTCCCTGGAATTTAAGAGTTTTCCCTTTGCAAAATATATATTAAGGAGACGGTCGAAATCAAGGAATTTTCAGCTGTGCGTAAGCAATAAACTTTTTTCAAGAAAAAAAAATATAATAAAAATAAAAGAATTTATATCTACAATTTAAGTTTCCTAAAATTTAGAGACAAGTTCTATGTATATAGGATGATTTCTGTTACACTTGAAAAACATTTTTACTTTAGTCCAGTCAATTCAATAATAATTTTTTATTTCCCTGTGTAGGAGAATACAACATGGTTAAGCAATGGCCCAATCCTGGAAAAAGTTGCCAAGACTTGGCTGCCAGTATTGGTCGATGCTTGAGCCAGGCTTGGGGAGTTTAATTTTATATATTCATATAAACATTTATATATAAATATATAAATATATTTTATATATAAATAAACATTATTCATTCATTTTAAAAATTTTTTTTTAAACGAATCAATGTAAAGAATAGAAGAGAGGATAGAAGCGAGATCCGACGATACTTGCGAGATGAGACCAAGACGAGACCGAGACCTGGTGCGAACGAGCTAGACCGATACCGAGACTCGTGAATCTCGTTTCGTTTCGTACTGAATGAAGACCTCATCATTCCTAGTCAAATGCTGTAACTGTCAAGTTAAATTCCAGCATTTTACATGAAAATTATTGTACAGTAGTAGAAATTTGTCAAGTCTATTGAATCTTTCTGAAAAAAAACCTCTATTTACACCGGTAGAATGATCGGTTCAGTAATGGTTAGGTATCTATCGTTAGGCATGTAGGTTCGAGTCTTCTTAAAGTCTTTTCGATGAATTTAATAAGTCACAAAAATCGTTATGTAATATTCGAAAATAATTTATTCCATAAAAAAGGAATCTCTTGATATTTTTTTTTGAAAAATCACGAAGCCCGTAAAACGAATTTTTTTTTTCCAGAGCATTCGTATGCACCAAATTTCTAGCGTCCTACTCGAAAATTACAATACAGTAGTAGAAATATTTTTTTATACTGTGCATAAAGTCCTAGCATCTACTACAGTACAGTAGTAAAAATGATTTTCTTGTACCGTTTACAAAAAAATGATTTAGTGTACATGTTCATGTACGAGTGTTTCCTGTAATACAGTAAATTTCAGACCGACATTTTTAACAGTATAAATTGTCATTTTTAAATGGAGATATTCAAATTTTTTCAACATAACGATTATACAAACGTTAATTCCTGGGTCATTTGTCTTTTAGTTTTTTTTTATTTAAACAAATACATGAATTATAGCTGATTGCTATGCATAAAGAGACGGTCGGATGAGATGTAGCCTAATAAATTAATTAGTAATATTTGTTAATGATTATTTGAAAAATAACGATTTGATAATTTTTATCGGATTGCTGCACCTAATTATATTAAGTCCACGGTAAATAATTTTTTTCATGAGTTTTTTTTGTGATTTCTGAAAACATTTCTAATAAATTAATAAAATATCAATAATTAATCAATTAACTATAGTTCAAGAAAATTACTTAACAAAAATTCTTCTGAGTGGCAATCTTTCATCTGAAGACTTATTATAATCGTTAAATTTTTTACAAGTTCAAAAGATGTCATAAATACTCTCGAATACATTTCAAATTTATTTTGGTCGAATATCAAGAATCACAAATAAGCGTTCTCGACAGAGAGTATTCGTCCTCTCTATGTTAATATCACGAAATACATTTGACATATACCCGAGTGGAAATTTCCAATTCGGATCAGGTTTACCTGATATAAGGTCCGATTCGGATACGAATGTAACGCTGATAGGAATTTGGTTTGAGTGAAGATACCTTAGCCAATCCGGATGTTAAGATTTGAGTGGGGTATGAATCCCAATCATGATTAAAAAAAAAAAAAAAATGCTCCTTGATTATTTTTTGTTATCAATTATTATTAACGATATTTCTATCTTAGAAAATCCAACGTAAACTAAACTAAAATACCGGAATATACGGGGATCGATCTAAGGGCTTTTCCGTTCAAAGTCAGTGACACTATCTTACCGGCCACGGCGGCGTACTTGGAATTGATTAAATCAGAAGTCCTTCACAAGCGTAGAAAGTTTTTTCACAGTTAAATACAAAAACTTGATATGATCAAGATCCCGAGTGGAAATTCAGTTCAAGATTTGATCAAAACCTGGCCAAGAATTGATCATAACGTAATGCAAAGATGGATCAAAAAAGGATCAAGCTACCTGGTCAAGATTTGATCAAGTTGCCTGGTCAAGATTTGATCAAGTTACCTGATCATCTTAATGTTTTTTTTCTTCAATTAACTTCACCTATTTCATTCATTACCTGTTTATTCATTGCTATTGAGAAGAGAGAGGGGTAAGGGAAATGAGGCATATGAGAATATGTGTGATGATGAGAGTTAACTACTACCGTGCCTTATTATACATCAAATATTTTTTCCCCTTCCGTCCCCAATCTATTATAAATTCAATTGAAATATGATAGAGTTGAATGATGATGTTGAAGTTTGGTAATGATCCCACAAATCGATGTATAGCTTTTTTTTGAAAAAAAAATCAGATTTTTTCATTGTAGTAATATAATTTAAAACATAATTTGATAGTACGGTCATACTTTTTTTCTCAAATCGACTACATTTCGTTCGTTTAGTTGGCAAAACTTTACAATTATCTTTCTTCTCTCTCCTAGACGTCTCTCTTTTTTTTGTGTCGCTATATTGGCTGCACTGCAGAATTTTATTA
>JAPYYR010003964.1:0-17234 GCA_030523065.1 Aphidius colemani | reverse complement strand
TAATTAAAACAATATATTTATTAACTCACTTTTTTGGATCTGATTTTGTTCTAAACTTGTCGATAATTATTCTTAAACAATTTCCCATATTAAAATATTATTATTGTTGTTATTATTGTTAAAATAATTCTACATAATTATTATAAATATAAATAAATAAATTTGTTTGTTTGTGTTGTTATTTTGATGACGTTTGAGCTGTCGCCATGTTGTTTATAAATTAAAAAAAAAAGTTGTAATTTTTTTTGTTGCGCACGTGCATTGATAGTCATTGTTTTTATTATTTTATTTTTAATATAAAGGTAAATGACTCATAGATAATTGGTAGTTGAAAAATCAATAAAAAAATTCATTTAAAAATACTTTTTTGTATTTTTAAAAGTTGACAGATTAGGTGTTTTTTGCTAAGAGAAATTGTTAAAAAAATATTAGCAAATAAATAAACTAATTAATTAACTTAACAATAAATAAAATAAGTTAAATGACGAATCAATTTAATTTATTCCATGACAGATTATTCATCATCTTATTATTGAATTTAACAACTTTCTACATTAATTTTAATTATTGTTTAATTAATTTTTATTTCCAAAAAAATGTGGATACAAATTTACGTTATAAAAATTGATACAATTGCAAGTAGAACATTTGCATTTTGATATATTTTTTTTTTGTCTTTTGTTAAATTTAATCATGTACGTATGTATATCACACTTAATTTTTTTAATTAAAAAAAAAAAAAAAAAAAGTAAACAAGTGCAAGCCACAATCCTACAAGATTATCACAATTTTATATTTTTCAAATTTTAAATGTGAAAGATATTTAAGGCTTATAACTACCACCGTTTGTTCTTGAGCAATAATTGTGTTAATAATTAAATGCAAATCTCGTCATGGACACTCGTACAAACTAACTGATTATCTAGTTTACAAACTTTTAATTAATAAAGCTATAAGCTACTTGCTATTTTTGTGTTAATTTATTTATTTCTTCGGTAAAAAAGTTATAAAAAGAAATATAAAATCGAACAATCGGAGGCAGAAAAATTGTTGATTGCAATTGATAAGTTTTTTTTTTATCATTATCACACCAATTTTTATCAATTTTTTTTTACTTTATATATTCTAACATAGATAATATATCTTATAAATAAATTCAATTTACGCCAAAAAAGAAATAATTAATTTTGACACAAAATTGAATCATAATTGGTCTTATCAAAAAAAGAAAAAAAAAAAAACGACGATTATTTATAATTGTTTATAAATACAAGAAAGAAAATTAAAAAATAAATGCAAAATTATTTCGAATAAGGAAATTCAAGTTGATGAATTACGAGCTGAATTGGCAACACAATTTTTAGGTGTAAATTTAACAAGACGTGTTAGCATTGATGTGATACATGGAATTTGTTTTTGTTGATGCATTGTCATGTTGTCAGGTGTGTTTGATTCAAAATCAACAGCAACACGTTGTGATACAAATGTTAATAATGTTAATAAATCATAACGAAATCCATTATCACGTAATTCAATACAAAGTGCTTGCATAAACCATGATCCACGTGTTGTATTACGCCATGAATAAAAACCAGGTATTGTTGAGTATGCTATCAAGAAATCAGCATGTGATGGTATTCTAAATGTTGGTGTACTTGGCTGTCCATCTGTTTCAGTTCGTTCTTTCAATACAGTACCACCATCAAGCTTATCACCTTGACAAGCTTGAATGAAAAATAGCTTTGGCTTGCCAGCAAGTGTAGGACATTTATCTGATGTAAAAAATGACCATATTGTGTCGGCTTTGTATGGTGTATCATGAGCATAAAGAAGACCAAGTTCACCATGACTCAAAACAGCAACGACAAGACAATCATGATTTGAATGATCCATTTCAGCAACTAGGAATTTTTAATTTTACTCATTATTGTTTTACTGTGTTATTAGTGATGCTGATGATGCTGATGATGATGTTACTTACCTCTTTCTAGGTTTTTAACAATATCTTTGTGTGTTGAATTATGAAAATCATTAACATCAAAACCAATGTCTTTTAATGTGTTAACAAGCTGTTCGCAATCAACATTTGTTCCTGATCTTGGTTTTAGATGACTTACAGTAAAAAATTCATGATTAAATATCATAGCAAGACCACGTTTTGGATGATTCATTTTATAATGGCTTGCATACTTTTCAGTTGGTGCTGATTGATGATTTGGTGAATATGCACTTGCTGTATTTCTGTTAAACAAAGAAAATACGTTTCTTTCAAATAAATTACATCAGATTTTTTAAAAAAATTTATTTATTTCCTATTTAATATTAGTAAATTATAATATTTAAAAATAAAATTTTTATTAACCTTCCATATGTAAATGCATCATTAACATCTACACCACCATCACTGCCATCATCTTTATTGATTATTTCATGACAATGTTGACCATTATTTTTACAATCAAACAAATCACCATTATTTTTAGTTTCAACACTCATATTGAATTTGTTTTTATTAAACAAACAATCAACTATTAAATTCAATTAAAATTTATTCACTTCAAGGGACAATGACCCAATATAAAATGACGACGACGACGACGACGACCTGGGACAAACAAGTATGGACCTGTTTCCTCAAGATTCAATTTATTTTTTATACCATCAGACTCGATCTGACGCAAAAAAAAAAAAAGATGTTGATAAGATGGATGCTCCTTTTTCTTTCACAACAAAATTGACTAATCAATTTATTATTTTCGTTTGATAATTTTAATCTTTGACAAGATAGCAAATACTGCTTCAAGAAAATTGAGTTAAATCGAATTGTATGGAGATTTTGGAGTTGACAGATACGACAAACGACGCGTTGCATCAAAAATTGATAAAAAAAAAAATATTATTTTACACACAATGATTCATAGAAAGGTTTTCATTCGTCGAAGGCCAATATGTGTGTCAGTGTTTGCCTGTGTTTGTGAAAAAAAAAAAAATACAGACTTATGCCATGACGCAGTCGCAAGACAATCCTTTGTTGTTGTTTTTTTTTTATAAATAAATAAACAAAAACAAAAAAAAAAAATATGTCAATAGAGCAAGAGCCCTCTTTAGTGAGTTCCATGAGGAAGACGTTGATTGGTTTATAAAAAAATTATAGACCAACAATCTAACCTACCTTGATTGTGTATTTTTATTATTTTTAATTTTGTTTTGTTTTTGTTTTTCAATTGCCAATATAGCTGTGATTGTGTTTGACAGTTGTTTAACACAATAATAAATAATTTAAATTATCAATAAATTTAATTTAATAATGGCGTCAATTGACACTTGGATTGTAGATTTTCCAGAAACAAATAATAAAAAATCTATAAATTACAGTCCAAAAATTGTTAACAAAAGTTTAACACCAAAATGCTTAAAAGTTGATGTTAAATTTGAACATTTTGTACAAAAAGTTATTGAAAATAAATACTATGGTAAGGATTATAACATGTCATGAGTTGAATAATATATTTTAATATTTTATTTTATTTTTTTTATTAGGAATAATAAAAGAACCAATTGAACTTGTTGATGTATCATCAAGTTGTGGCAAATTACGTGGTGATAGATTAAAATTTTCAATACCATATGCTGGAAAAGTATTTATTTGTACTGCATTGTTCAATTCTCTATGCCCAGAAATTGGCCCTGACTTTGAATTTTCAGATAAAACATTTTTACAAGATCCAGAACCTCAAGTACTTGAAAAATATGTACCAAACTTTGTTAATTGGGATAATACTGATTCAGAGTCACTCATAAAAGTACTTGGACAATTTACATCTCTCTACAAACAACATCAGGTAATAATAATATTAATTTTAAATCAGCCAATTATTTATTTATGTAACTATAATAATAATAATATTATTATTATTATTATTATTATTATTCAGATTGATAAACTTGGATTAATAAATGAACGTCTTGAAACACATTTAACAAATCTACGTGAAAAAATTGACACATCAGATATTGAATTGATTCTTTTACCTGATGTCAACAATCCAATTGAAGCACACTTTATAATTCGTATAAATTTAAATTTTACAAAACTAGTTGACAAGTTTACGTCATTTAATAATGAAGTTGCAACACTTCATGTTGTATTTCATGGTCCATCATGGGTAAAAGGTGTACCACAATTACTTTTATCATCAAAATTACTTGATTTATTTGATGGTACATATCGTATTCAACAATTAACATCAACAAAAACTATTGGTAGTTATATTGTTGACTTGAAGAGACGTTTGAATGAAAAAATGTTGTCAATTATTAAAAATTACATGAAAAAAAGAGAATTTATAACTGGACTATTGTTGGTACAAGGAAAAAGTCTTATTGAATATGATTCTGATGATTTTTCATTCATAACAATAATGCTTGATCAAGAAGGTTTTCATTATCTTGTTCATTTTAAATTGACTGATAATTATCCAGATGACTCACCACTTATAATGTTGCAATCAATTTATCATTTGAATAAAAATGAGCCAATAATTTATCCTGTTGAGGGTTTAACTTACAGTCAAAAATGTGATTCATTTGAATGTGTTACCAAAACACTTGCACATATTGATCTTAAAGTTGCTGAAGCATTTAAACAACACTGCATACGTGTTGCTCGTTCTCAATGAATATTATTTATATCACTCAGTTGTTATTGTAATTAAAAAAAAAAGAAATGATTAATATGTATCATCATCGTTGTCATCATCATCATCATCATCATCATTAATATTATTTAATAAAAAACAAAATAATAATAATATTTATTCATTTGTCTTTTTAATACGTAAGGTACAATTTTAATTTATAAATTTACATTAGCTATCCTTACAATGTATGCATTTTATTTTTCAACAAATTACGTTTTTTTATTTTTCTTTTCTTTTCATTATTAAAATAAAACTTACATTGCATAACACTATATCAAATAATCAGTGGTATTTTAATTTTTGTATAACAATTTTATCAAGTTTTTTTTTTTTTTCATAATAGAATTGTCATTTTAATATTAAAACTTGCAAAGCACTTGGATAAATGTCATATATAAATTACTAATTTAAAAAAAAAAAAAAAGAAGAAATTAATTTATAAAATTAGTGCAAAGATAGTGTATGTATATATAATTTAAAAAAAAGAAAAAAAATAATATTTTTTTCTTTTTAATTTATAAATTAATTAATTGATATTGTGGGCCCATGCTATTTATAATAACTTACAAAATCTAGATTTTAATATTTTATTTTTCTTCATTTTGTTATTCATCAGCATTTTTTTTTTTTTTTTAAGTAACAATAAATTACCATTGAATTATTGTGAAAACAAAAATGAAAATAAGCTTGATTGTAAAAAAAGAGAATACGTTGATTTAATATTACAATGAATAAGGTAAATAAATTATTATGTGAATGAATAAATATTTATATCAAAATTATGTGATTATCTGTCAAATAGCCCAGTTGATATTGAAAATTGAATAACTGTAGATAATTAGCTTTGGCCTAGTCTCAAATGAAATTTTTTTAAACCTTTTTTTGTGATCAAGATGAAGACAGGTCAAGCATCATACTGGACTCTTCCAATGCTGGTAATGGCAGTTCATTTTTTTCTTCCTCAGCACGAGCATCAGAAAGTTTTAAAAACTTAATAACTTTCTCTACTGTTGCAATGTTGCTTGCAATAACTTCATTCTATTTAAAATAAATAAAAAAATTATTATTATCATATTGAAAAATAAGTCAATTAAAATATATATTTATTTATATTTACCGATGCAGTCAGGTTCATGAAATTATAATATTTTTGTAAAACAGCAACCATACTGCCAAAATTATTTTCAGGTAATTTTTCACGAATTAACATTTCATATTCCTGTTGTTGTTTGATAAATAGGTAAAAAGATTATTAAAATTATTTATCCAACAATATTGTTTAAATATTTAATTTATTATGCATTACCTTGTTGTCCATTATTAAATGTCCAAGTAATAAAACAATATTAGCCCCAGTAAAATGATGCTCCATATGACGTCCAGCTTTTTGAAGTACTAAAATAAACAAATAAAAAAATGAATAAAACAAATTAATGACAAGTTAATTTTAAATTATAATTCAAAGTTAAATTAAAATAAAAGAGTCTTTACATTTAGCAACAGTTTCAGCAACTATATCTTCTTTTGTTTTGACAGTTGTTGATTCTGGATTTTGTTCATTTGTATCTTTTTTACCATCAAGAATAGCATCAGTTTTTTTTTCTTCTAAACGTGCCAATTCTTCATGTTTATAAAATAAATCAATAAGCGAATCAACACCACTTCCATGACAATCAAATATATTATCAAGTGCTGGTGGTGATTTTGATGTAATTAATAATTTTTTATTGTCATTACATTGTTCAACAAGATTAATTAAAAATGCAAGTGACAACATAATCATTTCAAAACTTTTTTCTTCTGGTAAACCATCAGCAACACGTAATAAAAGATTTAATGTACAATCAATAATACCATTTTCACCACCAACATCAAGACTACCAAATGATTTTTTATTAAAACGATGAGTTAAATTAATAAGAACAATTAATATTGCAAATAAACATTCTCTAATAACAGCACCAGTTGATGATTTATCACTAACATCAATTGTTGGATAAATTGGTATTTCTTGACCACATAATTTATATAAACTAGCCAATGTTTTAACAATTAAACCATCACCATATTTTAATAAATATATTTGATTTTCTTCATTTCTATATGTAACATTTTCCAAAACCCTCAAACATCTATCAACTTTACGTAATTTATCCAATAATAAATCATTCCATCCAATTTTTGTTATATTTATTGTCATAATATATGTATGACAATCTTTTATTGTTTTAACAATATGCTCAAGACCACCAAGTTCACGTAATTCTTCTTTAAACCATTCACCAGCTCTTCTTGATGTTAAACTTAATAATGTTTCCATAGCTAATTGTCCAACAGTTATATTATCTAAATTTAAATGTTTAGCATGTCCTTGTGATTGTATATCAGCACATAATTGACGTACTTTTTCTTTATTTTTTGCTAATTCAACACTACTTAGACCACAATCATCAAGTGCATATTTATGACTTGCATCACATTCTAATAAACTCAACATTAATTCTAAACAATCACGATCAAGATCCATAGCTAATCTATCTTGACTCAAGACAAACATAACTGTTGCTGTACATAAACCTAATGATTGATCCTTTGTTGCATCATGTAATGCTTTAAAAAATTTTGCAACAGTACCATGTGCTCTAACGTGCATTCTAAATGCTGGTGCCATACATTTACTAGCAAGACGTATTGCTGATAAACAACGTGTTGCATTTGGATTATTTTCTCTCAATGTATCTAATATATAATCAACGTCATCATTGAACTCTTGAAATTCACCACTTTCTTGTATTTGATGAGCTTTCTTAACATTTTTAACTACAGTATAAAAACCTTTTATATTTTTACCACAACGTATACTTGTGATAGCCTCAGCATCATCAGTGAAATCCATGTTATTTGTCTCTGGATATGTTACAACTCGTGTTAATTTTGTTGCTTCTGATTCTTCTTCATCAAAATTATATGATTCACTTGTTTTCATTGTATTATCATCATCGTCATCATTTAAACATGATGAATTTTTAACTAAATTTTTATCAACATTTGTTTCTTGATTAACATTTCCGTCTTTATCATTATCAGACCATTTATGTTTATACAGGGCAAGACTTATTATTATTATTATTATTATTATTATTGCTATTATTATTAATTGTTGAATTATTTATTTCATTTATTGTTGATGTTGATTGTTGTTTATCTAGTTGTTGTTTCAATTGCTTTTGATGTACTTGTTCTTGTTGATCAACTTCCATTAATGATGAATCATTTTTTAACATACCTTGATTGCCATTTTTAATTGATTCATTGTCTTCACTTTCAGATGACCAATCTTGATCAACAAGTGTCTTAGCAACACCTTTATCACCATCAAATAATTGTTGTTGATTTATTAATTGATTATTTTCTAATTCTGGTGATGATAATTTGTTCATTTCAATATCACAATCAATATTATTATCATTGTATGATTCTTGTTGTTGTAATATTGATGCTGGTGGTGGTGGTGGTGGTGGTGATAAGTCAATTGAACATTGTTCAATTTGATTTTGAGCAATTATTTTATTATTATAATTAAAATTATCTTCTTCTTCTTCTTCTTTTTCTTCTTCTTCTTCTTCTTCATCCTCTTCATCTTCACTTGTAGAATTTTGTGCTGGTTTTGGTTGTTCATTGTCACATGATAATATTTCAAGTAATTCTTGTGTTGATTCAATTGGCAGTGTTGCTGTTGTTGGCATTGTTGGCATTGTTGTTGTTGTTGTTGTTGTTAATATTTGCTGTTCATTTGTTAATTTTGGATAATTTGTATTACAATCAGTCTTGACAATATCATAATGTGATATTGATGTATTATTCGAGTCAGTTGTTGATTTTCTCAGTGTCAATGATAGGCCTGAAGTGTGATGATTTGGCGTTGTTGGTTGTTGCTGTTGCTGAGGTGATAAATTTATTGTTGATAATGGCTGTTGATTTGTAAAATCAATGTTTAAATTTTTAGCTCTACTACGTGTTGTACGTCGATTTGGTGCATCTGTATTTTCAAGTGGTATTGATACTGTTGTAACTACTGGCAATTGTTGTTGTTGTTGTTGTTCATATCGTTGATTTGAACGTAATGATTTATATTCAACTTTAGCAATATCTGGACTAAATGATTTTCTATCTGGTGATGATTTTGTTGGACTTGGTGTTGTAATACGATATGTCTCAAGTTCATTGTCAATATTATTGTCAATTTTATCTTGATTATCACCAGATACTATTCTTGCTGTACCTTTACATATTCTCAAAACAATTGGTGGTTTACCATCATCACGTGTTGATGTATCACTTGAACTACCATCATGGCTTTCACTTATTTTACGTATTGATTGTTTTTGTTTTGTTGATGTTTTTGGTACACGTGTTGTTGTTGTTGTTGTAGTTGTTGTCGTTGTGGTAGTTGTTGTTGTTGTTGTTGATAATGTTGAACGACCATATTGTGACTCAGGTACTTGATATATTGCTGCATCTGGATATGTATCATCTGTTACAACAATTGGTACTTGTGGTGCATTACGACTTTTAAAAAATTTTTTAGGTTTTGGTAATGATGATACTGTTGGTGTATCAATTTTACTTTCAATTTCAGTTGATTCAAATGAAAATGGATCATTATTTTTATTTATTTGAGCATTTTGATTGCCATAATCAAGCTTTTGTTTTTTAGCTCCAAATGTACGATGTACATCATCACCACCACGACGACCTGCAATTAAATTTATAACTTTATTTTAAACAATTTATTATTATTATTATTATTATTATTATTGTCAAGTTGTTATAAACCTTTCATTTTTTCAACAGTATTTATCAACTTTACATGTCATCAGTATATAATAAAAAATGCTTTACAGTGTGTGAGTGTATAATTATTAGTTTGTTTTCTTATCTCAATGTTATTTAAAAATTATTTTCTTATCTATATTTATTATTATTATTATTATTTATTTATTTATTTTGGATATTTATCAAAAGACATTGCTGCTATTATTTTGATGATTATTAATTTTGTAATATTTATTTTTCAAATCTAATCTATTAACTTACTACTTTTATTTCAATAACAAGTTTAACTATTTTTATTTATTCAGCAAGTATAGATATGATGTGTTTGTGTCTCTTGGTATGCTAATTATGCCCTCAATATATATAATATAAATTTTTTGTTATTATAAAATTATTTTTAACTCATTTGGCCTCGAAAATAATAGTTTTTTATTATAATTTATAATATTTATCAAATATTTTTAGACAATTTAAATTAAACTTACCATTTATATTTGTGCTTCTTATTGAGGTAAATGATGTTATTCCCCATTTTCCAACAGTACCTGCTGATTTAGCAGCTGATGGACGATTACTATTTTCACGAAATAATTTATCAAATTGAATGCTACCTGGTGTAACATTATTGACCTTACGACTGTAAGATTTTGTATAACTACGTGACGTCATTGTTTAATATTTTTTATTTCATATATTTGATGACACATTACAATTACCACTGCTAATTATCAAACAATTTTTCATTATTAAATTAACAAGAAAATATCTGCTTACACAAATTGTCGTTGCTCCAATAATTGTCTTGTGTTTGTTTATTAAATCATCTGAAAATTGACATTTATTTTTTTATAATAAAATTTATATCTAATTGAATTTTTTTTAATTATTAATTTTTTTCTATTTTTCTTCAGCTTGATGCTCACTTTTTCATCAACACCAAGGTCACGTTGATCGTGAAAAAATATTGTTATTTTTTTGTTTTGGTGTTATTTAATAAACACTTTGGATTTAATCAACAATAACACTGCAAAATTTATATGCAATTAATTTAATATTGTAATTATTTGTAATGTCACGACGGTAATATTTTCAATCAATTAGTTTAATGTTTTTTTGAACGTAAGAGAGAGAAACAAACGCCATGTTTCATTTTGTATAATTTTTTTTCGTTTTTATTTCTTTTTTTCTCTCCTTATTATTTGTCTCTCCTTTTTTTTATTTTATTAGTTTCTCTCGGCCTTTTCTTCTCTTCCTTGTGCAATCACACTCTCTCTTTTTTTTTTTTTTTTTTTTTTTTTTTTTTTTTTTTCATAGTAAATCTCCCTCTTTGACGACGTCGCGCGCGTGCTATTTTTTTTTTTTTTTTTTTATAATTTTATTTCTTTCCCCCTAATTATTAGAGATGCAGCAGTGTGTTTCCCAAAAAAAAAACTAAATGATTATTGGTCAACACCAACAAAATAAAAAAAAAAAAAATTACACACGTACACACACACACACACACACTTGCGACAGTTGATCGTTTTTAATCGATTTTCAAGTGTTAATTTTAATAAGTGTTTTTTATTATTCAATTTTTTAATTGTCACACTGATTATTTTAATTAGTTTTTTATTCAAAAGTATATATTTAAACACAAGTGAATAGGTACAAAATATAAATATTGTTATCTTTTTATATTATTAATTGATAAATATAAAAAAACATGATCTCAGCCATCTGTCGATGTTTTTGCATCAGGAAAAACTTGGAAAATATATATACACACACAGTCATACATAAACACAAGAATGAGAATGAGAACGTTCAGAGAACGTCGAGTTTTTTAAAAAAAAAAAAAAAAAAGAGTTGATGTGAAAAAAAAATTATGATTGATCGCCAGCGCCATTTATATGGCAATCAACGGATTATTTTCAAACTAAAAAGCGGGTTAATGAAAAATTTGCTGTAACTGCCGTCGGTAATAGGTAAAAACGAAAATTTGAATTTTATTTTTGTGCTGTTGCGATCGATTAAATACCAGTGTGGAACTAAAAATATTTTCTACACTTTTCTAATTGTTTAAAAAAAAAAAAAATTGATATTATTTTTTGATTTTTGATTAATTATTTTTTATAATATAAATATGCTGAACAATGCTGAATTGATTAGATATATAAAAATGAAACCTCGACGCGCTGTTACCATAATATTATTAACATTAATCCTCTTTTTAAGCTTCAATTGACCAATAAATAATGATAAAAATATACATACAACTAGCAACACTCACGAGGATTCCCATTTGTGCTATTTCCGTCAAAATTGCACATCTATCATACTAAATAATTATGTTTAACAAAAAAAAAAGTAGATAAATCAATTGAATTAATAAATTTTTCCACAATTTAATAACTATTAATAAAAAAAAGGGCTAAAATTAAATAACAATTAATTTGAAAATATATAAATTGTTGAGTGCTGACCTCTTTGTTAATAAAATAGGAAAAAAAAGCTTTTATTTTTTGTGTCCTTTAAAAAGCTCCTAGCAATTTGAAGGGTTTAATTTTTAAAAAATTTCCCCGAAAAATAGAGAATAAATTTTTTTAAAATTTTAAAAATATTCCGGAAAAAAATGAAATTAAAATGACAAACTTTTTGATGATATTATTATTTAATTTGCCCCCCAAGGGTCTTTATAATATACAATGTCGTTGTTGTTGAAAAAATAAATGAAATATAGTTGAAGAGTAAAGAGTGTGGATGAAATGGATAAACTATTGTTGAAACTATTAAAAATAGCTCTCTCATGTTGGCCCTAGAGGGTATTATTGACCCACAGTCGGGTTACAGCTAGGGTTACGGTTTTTCCGGTCGACTGGTTATAGGCCACAGCCCACAAACACAATCCGATACTTGTGTTTATATACATCAGCCCATTTTGATTTTCTCTCATCCCCTTATGAGATATATTGTTTGTGTGTTCAGTCATCAACTGCTTTAACCAATATCATCATCCCCCAATTCAGATGAGATGCTATTACCTTCATCCACATCATCCATTGGCCAGCCATCCTCTGTTTGAGCTCTTTGCACAAATTTACTTCTCTTAAAATAAGCCAGAATATTGCCAGTGACACTTTTCATGCCGACAATATGTTTAGCTTTATTTTGTTTGAAATTAAATTCATCATGGATGAGTGTTTATAATCATCAACGTGTCAGTCATGTATAGCTTATGATCAATACTTAATGTTTTTCAATTTCATTTTTTTCTCGTTAAATATTTTATAATTTTAATTGAAAAATAATTATTTTATACTATATTTGGGAAATTTTTATTTCTTCTATTTTGAGTGTTGACGAAATTAAAAAGTAATTGCAATTTTTTTCAAAGTTCAATTGCTCTAAAAGTTTTGTTTTTTATACCTTTTTTTTTTTCTATTGATTTTGCAGAATTGATTGGACTATTGTTCAATCAACTCATGCAATATACAATTAAAATTTTTTTTTTCTAAAAAATCGTATACAATTTTAATTTTCAACTTTTGGCAGTAATTTAAGCGACAGCTTTTTAAAAGCTTTTCGAAAAAAAAAAAAAAAAAATTAAGACAAAACTTTACATGCTGTTGATGAATAAAAAATAAATTTTCTAAAAGATGATGTATCCCTATACTGAATCTTTGAAGATTAAATTTTATTTTAAATATCTTTAAAAGCCTTTTTTCCATCAATTCAGCTGAATGTATTTTGATGTCTTTTGTAAATCATACCTGCGCACAAGTCAAGTGTCTCTATTCGAGGGAAGATATCGATATTAAATTGCGCGGCGCACGTTGAGCAGTAATCCTTGCAATGAAAAATAAAATAAATAATTCTGCGCAAATAATTCTAAAACCTATACCTCGTTTGATTCAAAGCAATTCAAAGTACAAAAAAAAAAAAAAAAAAAAAAACTTCTCTATGTACACAATGACAATAATTGTCGGTGCGAAACAAAAAAAATGCACGATGGACATATCAGCTAAACTTGTGCGCATCCAACAGCAGTCGGGTAGGGATAAAAGCTTGAAAAAAAAAAGCTCCAAGAAGGGGAGAGGTTTATCAAGGCACAAAATGGGATAGCAATAGGCCTGATAAGAAAATGACGGAGAATTTCGGTGCAAATGAGTAGAAAAAAGAAATGCTGGGTTGTCGTCGTCATCTTCATCGTTTTACTACCAACTAAATGTGGCTACTGTGCAAGCTGCGCGTTGTCCTCTGCTATCGTTAACATTTATTTTTATATAAAAAAAGTAAATATAACGTATATTTGATCCCCACTATTTGTTGGCTGGAATACGTCATCACACACAGGTCGTATACTCTCTTAACTTGTCTATCCATATCGCGTGCGTTATAACTTATAACCGTGTATCGTAAATGTGTTGTACCTCGGCAGTTGTTTGCGGAGCAAAAGCCAGTTGTGCGTCCGTCACTCGGTCGGTCGCTTCTCTCTTTTACTTAATTATTAATTTTTGAGGTCAATTGTACACACAAGTTACACATAAAATAAAAAAATATTTAATTTTATTTGATAAATATTCACATTTCATTATTGTGACGATATTTGTACATTTTTTTTTTTTGCGACACAGTTTTAATTGATTTTCTTTGACTCATACAGATTCAAATTTTGAAAAGAAAAAAAAAAAAAAAAAAGATAAAATAAATAATTTATCATCATGGCTAATGATGAAAACACGTGTGAGGATTCAATGGGTCCTGCTGATCATACAACAGCATTTGGTAAACGTTTACGTGGGCGCAAAGGTGCATTAAAGAAAAAAAATGTTTATATGATCAAAAATCATAGTTTTATGCCAAGATTCTTCAAGCAGCCAACATTTTGTAGTCATTGCAAAGATTTCATCTGGTAAGTTTATTTATTTTCATCATTATTTTAAGCAACAATTATTGATTCAATTTTTTTTTAATATAAACAAAAAGTACTTGTTGATATTTGGGAAATTTAAAATTCATTTTTCATCATTTTATGGGTTATTTAGGCCGGAAAAAGTTTTTTTATTTTCATTTAATGGCGTTATTTGATTCACAATATTTAATTTCAACCCTTTGGCGATCAAATGAACGGAAAATTTAGGTCTCATGTTTGCGGAAAAATGTAATATAATCTTTGAGTAACGAGAAAATAAAAAAAAATAAAAAAAAGAGTCCCTACGACGTTTTCTCGGATAAATTGGATTGGTATTTTTTTAAAATCAATTCAATTTATACATTTTTTTTTTCTTCTATTTAATTTCAACATTTTTATTTATTTAAATGTTTTATTTTCATCGTCTTTTTAAAATATAATTAGTGAAGCAGAGGAGAGATAAAAGTTGTAACTAAAAATAAATAATTATTTTTTATATAAAAAAAAAAAAAAAAAAAGTTTGAATATAATTTAGTACATAAAACACAACTCGGTGATTAATAATGTGACAAGGATGTTGATCGTTAATTTATTGTAATTATTTGTTAGTTTATCTCTCATTTTTTACATTTAAAAATTTTAAAATATCTTGAAATTGCACATGGCCTTTAAATTCCAAAGATTGTTTATTGATGATGACGATGATGATGATGATTCAGAGCCGGAAATGTAATTTCAGAAATTTCTGTTGTCAGATTGTTTCTCACATTCGTTTATTATTATGATTATCAAATCGATTGAAATTAATGTCAAATTATCATTGATTAATTATCAAAAATAACAATAAATAGAATTTCCATTGGCTCGACTATTTTTGACGCTTAAAAATAATCGAAAATAGATAAGTAAATTTTTAAAATGATAAAATACAATAGAAGCATATTTTTTTTAATATAATAAATCACTCGGTTTCTATTTTTCAAAAATAAAAAATAAAATAGCTTTTAATACGGTTTATTTTATTTCTCGTTGATAACTGTATAAAATTTTTCATTGCGCTCTAATAAAAAATCAATGTTAATCAATAATATTAACCTTGTTATTTTTATTTGCATTTGAATAATAAAAAAATACAAAAGTTTCAATTGAGATTGTGTAATATGATAAGCCAAAATAAAATAGTTTTCGTCTACATATATCACAGCGATTATGCAACACTTTAAATACCATCATTAAAGTGACAGAAAATTATATAAAATTGTTGACAATTTAAAGACAATTTGGTCAATTTATTATTTATAATTTGTTGAATGTCCACGTGGTTTTTGTTGTGATTGTTTTCTTTCTAAAATTCAAACACAGCCAAATTTCGGTGTTATACTATGCGATGTTATCAGGAAAAATACCACAAGTCAAATATTTCTTGCAAATAAATTGCCCTTAAAAATAATTAAATAAATAAAAAATTTTTCTTTTTTTATTTTTTTTATTATATTTTATTTATTGTTGAAAAAAAAATTTATTTATTTTTATTTATTTAATGCAACGATCCGAGCTATAAGCCTCGTTGGTTCCTTTTATATTTCAAGACTTGCAGTGTATCTTTGTGAGGATAAAAAATAAAAAAAAAAATGCATTTTTTCCTTGGTGGATATCACGTCAGTTCACATGTGCAGATAATCATAGATATCTAATTCATGTCTATATTTATTTTATATTCATTTATGTATTGACGTCGAGATAAAAACCATCAGGATATATTTTTATATATTTTATGTGCACAAATTGTGTTGTATCTTGCACACATCTGCACCAATTTTCTGATAAATATCATTTTATTTTTCTCTCTTTCTCTTCATCTTATCGTTCAATATTTTTTAGACTATGTGGATCAACATTTGCTTTAAATTTTCATACATACAAGCACTTTTTACATATACAAATTGGATAATTTTTTTTTTTTTCGATCTAAAAAATAAAATTTGTTGAATTTCTATCAATTGAAAAAAGTTTTCTTCAATTTGTGAGGTTTAAATATCCAATTTATTTATTCTTCTTGTATTTATTTTTTGAGAAAAAAATTTTTTTCTTTTATTACGTCTGACTATTCTTATTTTTTACTACTTGATTTATTGAGGTTTTTTTTTTTTACTTTTCCCCATACATTTTATTCAATTATTATAAAATTGCCTCGAGCAATAAAGTCGTTTAATCAATTTGATTTATTTATTTGAAAGGAAAGGAAAGGAAAAAAAATAGTTTTAATATATTTAATGATAATTTATTGTATTGTTTTGATATTTTTATGTGTCATTTTTAATGCACCCCTTGAAATCAAAATACGAGATATGAATTGTTAATTTAATCACGAGTTTATACGAGTCAGCCAATCCCGTTGGAATTTATTTGTGTTTATATATATTGACACAATTTAAAATTATTGTGTTGGTCACATTTTAATGTACATGTAAATAATTTATTAAATAACAAATGTGCGATGATATTGTTGGGTTACACAATGTCCTTGGAAGGCCGCAATATTTAACTTTATAGTATGATTATGACACTGCACATATATTTATTATATATTTATGTTTATTTATGTTTGTAACTGGAACACATGTCTCTCATTTAGTGTTAACGATCCGTCGTTTATATATAAAGACAGATAAATTCTATTGTTATTTATCTTTTTTTTTTTTTTTATTTTATTTGCCATTTAAAAAATTGGTTATTTTCATTTTTTTAATGGCAAAAAGTAGGCATTTTTAAGTTAATGACAATCAGTTTTTTAAATAGGGGAA